>WNYD01000294.1:0-24751 GCA_021396205.1 Sporothrix brunneoviolacea
CGGCAAGCCGACGTCGCGCGAGGCCGTCGGCACCTTTGAGCTGCGCGGCGCGTGCGTGCTGGTGGCGTCGGGCGGCATCGGCGGCAACGTCGAGGCCGTGAAGAAGGCCTGGCCGCGCGCCCGCCTCGGCGACCGCGTGCCCGAGACGTTCGTCGTGGGCGTGCCGGCGCACGTCGACGGCCGCCTCATCGGCATCACCGAGGCGGCCGGCGCGCACGTGATCAACACGGACCGCATGTGGCACTACACCGAGGGCGTCCAGAACTGGGACCCGATCTGGCCCCAGCACGGCATCCGCGTGCTGCCCGCGCCCTCGTCGCTGTGGCTCGACGCCACGGGCAAGCGCCTGCCGCCCTACCTCTACCCGGGCACCGACACGCTGGCCACGCTCCGGCACATCTGCGCCACGGGCTACGACTACAGCTGGTTCATTCTGGACCAGAGCATCGTGGCGCGCGAGTTCGCCCTCTCGGGCTCCGAGCAGAACCCGGACCTCACCGGCAAGAGCTACTGGCAGGCCATTCTGCAGCGCGCGCTCAGCAAGAAGGGCACCATCCCCGTCCAGAAGTTCGTCGAGCACGGCGCCGACTTCGTCGTGCGCGACACCCTCGACGAGCTGGTGGAGGGCATGAACAAGCTGGCCGCCGACGTCCAGGGCCCGCCCCTCGACCTCGACAAGGTCCGCGACGTCGTCGAGGCCCGCGACGCCCAGATGGACAACCCCTACAGCAAGGACGCGCAGGCCATGCTGATCCGCAACTCGCGCCTCTACTGGTTCGACAAGATCTTCCGGATCGCGCCGCCGCACCGCCTGCAGGACCCGAGCCACGGGCCCCTGATCGCCGTGCGCATGCACCTGCTGACGCGCAAGACGCTGGGCGGGCTCGAGACGGACCTGGGCTCGCGCGTGCAGCGCGCCGACGGCAGCGGCACGTTCCCGGGCCTGTACGCGGCGGGCGAGGCGGCCGGGTTCGGCGGCGGCGGCGTGCACGGCTACGGGGCGCTCGAGGGCACCTTCCTGGGCGGCTGCATCTTCTCGGGCCGCGCGGCGGGGCGCGCCATGGCGGACGAGATCCTGGGGGTCAAGGACCGCAGCGGCGGCGCGCATCTGTGAGGAGGAGGCGGTGGCGGATACCCCGTGGTAGTAGTTTTTCTCTTTGTTTTGTTGCGTTCGCATTGTCTCAGGACAGCATGTACATAGCCTCGACTCTCCATACTGTAAAAAAAAAGCAGATTGTTCCTTTGTCTATCCGGTCCCATGCAAGCAACGCCGTATCCATGCCCGTTATTTGTCCCTTTTCCCCTCTTATTCACCTCCCTGTATTCTCAAGGCTGCCTCGCATTCGGCCTCGTCCTCGGCTTTTTTGGCGGCTTCTGTGCTGCTTTGGCCGTGTCCTGGCCGCCCTCCTCGCCGGCCTCTTCTTTCTCAGCCTGCTCTTCCCACTCTGCCTCGACCTGCCGCAGCATCGCCGCCAGGTTCGCGCCCAGACCCTGCTCCAGCGCCGCCCGCTGCGCGCCACCCATCGGCCGCAGCACGTAGTCCGCCACCGACGTGGGGTCGCGCGCGTCCGGCCGCCCGATGCCCACCGACAGCTTGGCCCACCGCGCGCCCGGGAAATCGGCCGGCCGCAGGCTTGCGTTGACGCTCTTGAGACCGTTGTGCCCCCGGTGGCTGCGCGCCCAGGGCCGCAGCTTGAGCACGCCCAGCGGCTCCTCGAGGTCGTCGTGGACGAGCACGAGGCCCGGCTGGTGGTTGCTTGTCGGGGCAACCGCCCCCAGGGCATCCCGCCACACGCGCGCGACCCACGGCCCGGACACGTTCATGAGCGTCGGGCTCTGCACGAGCGTATACTGAACCCCGCCAGTGCCTGTGCCCGTGGCCGCCGTCGTCGTCAGCGCCGGCTTGCCGCCCAGCCGCCGGCTCTTCTCGAACGGCGGCAGCTGCAGGTCGCGCCGCAGGGCCTCGAGGGCGGCATGGCCGGCCGAGTGCGGCGTGTTGAGGTAGGGGGACGGGTTGCCGAGGCTGAGCACGAGGATGTGCGGGATGCGGCGGGCCATTTGGGGGGGAGGGTTGTCGTGGTGCTGAGCTCTTGTTGATCGTCAGAGTTGCCTGTCTCAGTCCGGTTTGCTAGATCCACTAAATTCATAGGCGGATTTTGCACCTAAAGTGTCATGACTAAGCCGTCAGCTGTCACTTGCCGCGGATGGTCCCCCAGTGGCGCAGAGCGCTAAGTCGTGTCGCTGACGTAGTGCCCGCCCGCCCAGCTGAAATCCGGGCCCCTCTCTCTCACGCTTCTCTCTGGCTCTCGACGGTTAGAGCACAGCCACTGGCGTCCCGCAGCGTCAGTTTTTGGGCGGCGCCTCGGTCTTGCTCCCTCTCAGCTTTTCTGCCCAGACATATCCGGCTGCCTTTTGTTTCCTCGAACGGCCGACACTTGCATCGACACACCCAATCCTCCTCCTCTGCGACCGAATTGCTCTTGTTTTCTTGTGCCTCTTCCTCCGTGCGACCGCCGCCGCCCATCCCATTCGTGATCTCCAGCGCCAGCGATTTCCTCTAAGCGTCGTCATCGTTTTCGTTTACTTCTCCGTGACTCTTCGGACGGCAGAGCTCTCTCAGCAACCGACGGCACTCTTTTCCCTCTTTAGATTTTGTCATTTTGGTGCAGCGAATCGTCGCCCATCATGTCGTGGGCAGGTCCGTGGACTTCTTTTGCCGTTCCTCTTCCCCGCGCGATGCCGGGCACAACCCTCTGACTGACGCGCGCGCAAAAACAGGGTTCAAGAAGAATGTCAACCGCGCGACGACGCAGGTGATGATGAAGACGGGCCATGTCGAGAAGACCAACGACCGCGACTACGAGGTGGAGGAGAGGTAGGGCTTTCCGGGCGTCCCGGCGGCAGGGGGGAGGAGAGGCGACCGAAGACCACAACTAACCGCTGACGACGCAGACGATTCCGCACAATGGAGGCCGCGTCGACCCGGTTACAAAAAGAGGCCAAGGGCTACCTCGACTCCCTGCGCGCCATGACCGCGTCGCAGATGCGCATCGCCGAGACCATCGACGCCTTCTACGGCGACGCCGGCGCCAAGGACGGCGTCAGCCGGAACTACAAGCAGGCCGTCGAGGACCTGGACTCGGAGACGATCAAGGCCTTGGATGGGCCATATCGGTGCGTTCCGACATTATCTGGTGAACAGATATAGAGAGACAAAAAAATACTGACCGGATTTTGAAGAGCCACCGTGTTCGACCCCATCTCGCGGTTCTGCAACTACTTCCCCGACGTCAACGAGTGCATCAAGAAGCGCAGCCACAAGCTGCTCGACTACGACGCGCTGCGCGCCAAGGTCAAGAAGCTGGCCGAGAAGCCCGACAAGGACGTGACCAAGCTGCCGCGCGCCGAGAAGGAGCTCGACATGGCCAAGCAGGCCTACGAGCAGCTCAACGAGCAGCTGTCGTCGGAGCTGCCCCAGCTCATCGACCTACGCGTCCCCTACCTCGACCCCAGCTTCGAGGCCCTCGTCAAGATCCAGATGCGCTTCTGCGCCGAGGCCTACAGCCGCATGGCCCAGGTCCAGCAGTACCTCGACGCCGACGCCCGCGACCAGTACGCCAGCGGCGAGCTGGACACGCGCGTCGAGCAGGTGCTGCAGGAGATCCGCGAGCTGAGCATCAGCGGGACGGTGTGAGCGGAGATGGCAGTCTCCCCAGGTTTTTCTTATCGGGCGCGTGTATTTTAGGACGGGGGTGGGCGTGGGCGATACCGGATGGGAACCAACCTTTTGGCGCATAGGGGATCGTTTTATTTCATTTTTTGTCTAGGGGGAAGAGGAAGAGGACTTGGTCCGACAGCATCAGGCGACCGCTTTTTGGATTTGCCTTGCTTTAGCGAAATGATATTGCATCTTCCATTAGATTGTGCACAGCAGGTGGTATGCGTTGAGTAAATTCTTAGAAGAACTTGGAAAATATAGTTCAGGTGAATTATCGACAGAACATCCCGTCGACAGAATGATTTCCAGCTTGCATCCACGGCACCCCAGAGACGCCTAGTGCGACTCGTTCTCTTCCACCATGTCGACGTGCTCGCCGTGAGCCTTCTCGGCAATGGCCTCGTCGATGCGGGCCTTCTCCTCGGCCGTGGCCGTGGTCAGGTTGACGACGACGGTGTCGCCGAAGAGGGCGCTGATCTCCTCGAGGGAGAGACGGGCGGTCTGGGCATTGTCAGTAGGGGACCCAATTCATTTCAGCTTCGACCTTATGGGGAACGTACCTCGACGACGAAGAAGTAGGACAGCACAAAGGCCACAAACGAGCAGCAGACGAACACGAGATAGAATTTCCAGCTGCGAGAGTCAGTAGGTGCAGAGACAGGAGCACCAAGCGAGAGAGAGTGAGAGAGAGGACGCACCCAATGTTGGCAATGGCCGTGGCCGCCGGCGTCAGAAAGGCAATCGACCCGATGTAGTAGACGAACAGGCCCAGCGCCATGCCCTTGGCGCGGTACATGGTCGGGTACACCTCGGCGCAGTACACAAAGGCCGTGCTGTCGACGCAGGTGCCGTAGCCGGCGACGAACAGAAACAAAAACAGCACGGCCGCCGCGTTGCCGCCCTTGTTGCCGCTGCCGGCGAACTGGGCCACGAGCGCGGTCTCGACGGACATGGTGACGGTCGTGCAGAGGAAGCCGACGCACAGCAGGGGGCGCCGGCCGACGCGGTCCATGACGAGGGCGGCGGCGACGTTGGCCAGCGAGCCGACCACGACGTAGACGGCGTACATGAGCAGGGGCATGCTGCCGCTCATCCCGAGGTTCTCGTAGAGGATGACGCTGTAGTTGTTGATGACCAGCGGCCCGCAGGCCTGGCCGCCAAACAGCACGCCGCAGCTGAGCAGGACGCGGCGGCGCAGCGACGGCTTCTTGAACATGTACCACAGGGACAGGTCCTGGGTGCGGTCGAACTCGATCTGCGAGCGCATCTGGTAGAATTCCGCCCGGGCCTGGGCCTGGCCGGGGTCCCGCGGATCGCGGTGCAGGCGCTCCGTGATCGTCCAGGCCTCGTCGGCGCGGTCCTTCCAGAGGACTTTATGAGCGTCAGTGCAGTCCACTTTGTATGGAGATGGAAAGAGAGGACCTACGCCAGCGCGGCGACTCGGGCACCCACGGCGAGCCGACGAGCAGGACCAGCGGGAACAGGCACGACAGCGCCAGCGGGAAGCGCCAGGTGAACGTGTCGTCGGTGGCGAAGTAGGTGCCGTAGCCGACCCAGCTCGCGATGAAGTAGCCCGCCACCAGGCCGACGGCGTTCTGGCCGGCCAGGAACCCGCGCCGGTGCGGCGGCGCCACCTCGGACAGGTAGACGGGCGTGATCGTGATGCACTGGCCGACGCCGACGCCCTGGATCAGGCGCACGACGACCAGCATTGGGATCGTGGCACAGCCGGCGACGAGGGCCTGGGGGTTGGTTAGCGGGACAGCCACGGGAGAGGCGTCATGGGGGAGGGAGGAGGACTTACACCCCCCACCAGGCTGACGAGCGCCGCCAGCTGGATCGTCTTCTTGCGGCCCAGCCAGTCCGGCAGCCAGGCGATGGACAGCGCGCCGAAGGCGGCCCCGGCCGAGAAGAGCGCGTTGATGGCGCCCAGCATCGAGTTGGTGTAGCCGGCGCGCGGGCCCGTCGTCTCGAGGCCGAAGTAGTCGTAGAACCCGACCTGGCCAATGGACGTGCTGAAGACGGAGAAGGCATAGCCGTAGGTGAGGCTGCTCAGTGCGACGAACAGGACGATCTGGGGCCGTCAGCTGATGTTGATACATTTTGGTGTTAGTATCTTCTTGCGTTCAAACTCACCGAAAGGTTGTATCTCGACGTGGCAACCATCGTGGCGGTAGAAGGGTGTTCGTGATAGACAGAGATGCGACTCTCATATGATAACGGGGGTATCTAGAGAGAAGGAAAATAAAACAATCATATCAAAAAGGGGGCCCAAGAGGGGAGACTGCAGCAGCAGCAATCTCATATTATATTTTCCCTTCTCTCATTTTCCTTTCTCTGTTCTCTTCCTATTTCCAATGGCACTGCGTACCCTTTCCCGGCTTCGATTACACGGAGACTCACTAACAATCCTAGAGTTTAATTTTCTCGTTTACTACGCTTCTTCAAATCCCGGTCTCTATTCCGCCTTTCTTCTTCTTTTCTTCTTCCTCTTCCTCCGTATTTTGGAGAACTGGGGGAACAGGGAACTAGCCCATAAATTGATACGACTTACACCGTATTGCACCCTCTCCCGTGTCGAATGACCACGGACATGCAGTTCCTCTGCCGCATGGACATCCAAGACGGCTTCTTGGAGCCCGCCTTCTGACCTCACCTCGTCTCCGTCCACGTCTCTCTCTCTATGCCCATCTCGCTGGTCATCTTCTTCGCCCCCAGTTCCACCCCCCTGCCCTGCTTCGGTACGTAGCGTGGATGCACGCCTACCCCATTTCCCCATATTGCCCCAGACTCGCCTAGCCTTGGAAAGCGGGCGGCTACTCCAACGACTTCACCTTGTTTGCTCTTGGCGGGAAAACGATTTCCAAAGCAAGGCCGGCCCTAGCAAACTGTGGGGAGCTGCACCTTGTACGAAGTACAACCTTATTCAATGGGCTTCCCCGTAAGGGGGGTCTATTTCGACTCCACGCCGGGGAGGGGGTGTTTATATCTCATAGAAGGGGCGTGTTTTGTTTTCCATATTGTAAATTACAACGTGTTCAGGTCTCGTATTCTTGTCCCGATGCTGTCAACGGCGATCAAGCTGGCCGAGGCTTGCCATTAGAGTCGTGGCATCGATGCAGCAGCGAGATCGTTGCCCAATGTAGCGGGGGGAGGGGAAGGCATACACGTGCTCGTACACCTCAAACATACCTGACAGTCCCGTTTTCTTCTTGCCTGGCCGACCATAAACGCAGCCCCCAGCTCTGCCCAGCAGGGAGTGGTCTTCCGACTCCGCACCCCCGCCCCCAGTTCTCTTTTACTTTCTTCGGCGACCTGTAGGGGAGAAGGAGCTGTTGATGTTTTCCGGACGACCGCCCTGTTCAGGCATTACATGGATTGGCTAGCTCATCTGGCTTTTGGCAGAAAATTGTCTGGTCTCTGGCTGACCTGGCTGGGCGGCTTGGACTAGCTAGATGTTGTTTGGACCGCTTTGACGTCTCGCTAAATCCAGCCAAGCGGTATCATGGCCTGGCTGCATCTCATCTGCGAGGGCAGATATCCAGAGGCTCGTGCAGTCGTGCCCTTCGATCTAGACAGCCCATCCCAGCCGCAGGAGAACAACGTCCTCGGGATACCCAGCTTCAAGTCAGTCGAGAAAGAACAACCCCTACGCTCGTCTCTTGGTAAATTCCTACAAGGGGTAAACTAGCCCTTCCCCTCCTCCTCACCTCCCCTCTATACATAAATAGGTGTGCTGGGTAACCCCCTTCTTTTCAAAAAAAAAAAAAAAAAGAAAAGAAAAGAAAAAGCTTCCCACAACCCAGGTGGCCGGGACAAAGTTGCGATCTCGTAAGGCATCTATTTGGGGAAATGTGGTGCGTGCTTTGTTGTGCATAATGCAAGCGAGATGTCTTATACGTATTAACGAAGACACAGTTGTATATCAGTATATTTTAGATTAATTAAAAATATAAAAAAATCAATACAAAAAAGTAGGACATTTGTGTCTGGGGACAGACAAGGCTGCGAGCAGGTCAAAAAGTGACACTTCGATTGTAGGGCTGAGTCTCTTACGAGGCTCTTGCAGGCAACCCAAAAGGGCGGTCTTACCGTACAGAATAAAGCGGGGTGCATCACACTGGAGATTGTAGAATCAGCACCATCAACAACAAGACGTACATATCTCCCACGCACGATGGCCGCCAGAACATACAGAAAGCACTTTATCCCCCTCGAGTCCAACCCGGATGTCTTCAACAGCCTGATCCGCCAGCTCGGCAGCCCGCCGTCGCTGGCGTTCCGGGACGTCTGGTCGCTGGACGACGCGGCGTCGCTGCCGCAGTCGGCGCTCGCCCTCGTCTTTGTCTTTCACGAGGGCGACGACTACAAAGAGCGTAGGGAGGAGGAGGCCGAAGCAGAAGCAGCAGGGAAGGACAGCGGCGAAGGCGGTCCCCTAGACGACATCCTCTGGTTCCGGCAGACGATCAACAACGCCTGCGGGCTCTACGCCATCCTGCACGCCCTCTGCAACGGCAAGGCGAGGGAGCTCTTACGTGGGTTACTTGCGCTTGTATTATTCCGTTACAGACATTAGATACTGACGGCCCGAAAGTCCCCGGCTCTCTCGTCGCAGACATCTACGAGACGTGCGCGTCGCGGCCGCCCGGCGAGCGGCCGCCCGTGCTAGAGGACTCGGAGGACCTCGAGCGCGCCTACGCCGCTGTGGCCACGCAGGGCACGTCGGCAGTGCCGGACAGCCCCGAGGACGAGGTCGACTTCCACTATGTCTGCTTTGTCAAGGCGCCCGCGAGCGGCCGCCTGTACGAGCTGGACGGCATGCGCGCGGGGCCCGTCGACACGGGCATCGTCCTCGGCGCGGGCGAGGACGTGCTGTCACCGCGGGGCCTGCAGGTCGTTCGCGACTACATTGAGAAAGGGCAGCAGAGCATAAGCTTCAGTCTCATGGCCCTGGCGCATCAAGGCCGAGGTTGAGGACCGCCCAGCCTTGCTATGGATGCCTTGACGTTCTGTTTCAACCTGGGCTTCATCCTATGGATGGCCACGTGCCCTTTCAATTTCCAGCTATCGTCGAGGAGAAGGGCAAGTCTCGGACGTGTTGCTGTTCCAGAGATGCACTCGAAGACGTGGCTATTGCCGGAAGTTGATTTTGTCCATGTGCGGCAATTGCCTGTATTGTTCTCTGCTCATATGCCAGAATCTTGCCCTCCAGTGCATGAATGGATTTCCAATCAAATCACAACCTAGTGGAGGTAGGCCGGCAAGAGCAAAGTCAGCTGGGTCGGATTGCGAATGCTCTGAATTGTCGGCCCAGAGAAAACGCAAGTTTCGTTTTGATGGAATGCAAAAAATATAACTACTTGAAATTACTTTACAATGCCTAAACGACTTATAATGCTTTCCAGATCTTGATAATCTTATCATCCGATCCCGACGCGAGACGAGTGCCGTTAGGCGAGTAGACAACAGACCGGACGAAGTGATTATGGCCCCGGAGTGTTTGTAGGCAGCGGCCGGTCGCCGCATCCCAGACCTTAATAGTCATATCATCCGATGCCGATACGACACGAGTGCCGTTAGGCGAGTAGGCAACAGACCGGACATAGTCAGTATGGCCCTGGAGTGTTTGTAGGCAGCGGCCGGTCGCCGAATCCCAAATCTTAATAGTCCCATCTGGCGATCCCGACGCGAGACGAGTGCCGCTAGGCGAGTAGGTAACAGACCAGACCGCCTTATTATGGCCTTTTAGTGTTTTTAAATAACGGCCGGTCGCCGAATCCCAGATTTTAATAGTCGTATCCTGCGATGCCGAAGCAAGACGAGTGCCGTCAGGTGAGTAGGTAACAAACCAGATATAAGTATTGTGGCCCTTGAGTGTTTGTAGGCAGTGGCCGGTCGCCGAATCCCAGACCTTAATAGTCATATCATCCGATCCCGACGCGAGACGAGTGCCGCTAGGCGAGTAGGTGACAGACCGGACGGGGAGATTATGGCCCCGGAGTGTTTGTAGGCGGCGGCCGGTCGCCGAATCCCAAATCGCAATAGTGTTATTTGGCGATCCCGACGCGAGACGAGTGCCGTCAGGTGAGTAGGTAACAGACCAGATATAATTATCATGGTCCTTGAGTGTTTGTAGGCAGCGGCCGGTCGCCAAATCCCAAATCTTAACAGTCTTATCCTGCGATCCCGAAGCAAGACGAGTGCCGTCAGGCGAGTAGGTCATATCGAAGATGCCACCAGCATGGCCGTCAAGTGACTGTAGGCAAGGTTCCAAGAATGTGCCAGTCAGGTTAATATCCAGCTGTGGGAAAACAGGGGCGTGACGTAGAAAGCCTTCAGGTAGCCTGGATTCAGATGCATATGGAGATGTCGGTTGGTTCGAGGGCCCGGGCGAAAACAATTGTCGCGCTGTATTCTCGGTAAAGGGAGGGCGCTCTTGTCTTGCTGTAATTCCGGAGCTCTTGGCAAGAAACTCCAAGAAGCTCCCCGACTTGCCTCCAGATGCAGCTGCCTCGTTCTCCTTTCGCCGGCGCTCACGCTCCTCCTCGATACGCTTCGTTTCGCGTTCTTGCTCACTTTCGTCGTCCTGGATTTTCTTCTTGGCGTCATAGGCGGCGGCTGCCTCAGCCTCCCGCTTGAGCTCGAGTTCTTCCATCTCGCGAATCATGCGCTCCATCTCATCCTCTTCATCTTCGACAGTTGCCTGCAAGTCTCGGCGAACATCTGGAGCTCCTTGTGTGAGCTGAGCAGTGCGACTAGCCGCGCTGGTCGATGCCGACGTCCGGGTCGCCCATGGATCCACCGCGACGGTAGCGTTGAGCTGGTGGTCGGCAGCGAGACCAGGATTGCTGGAATCACGAGGATATTAGTTTCAGCAGCATCAAGTCTGAACAGAGTGTCGACTTACACCGGCATCTGGAATGAAGACAATGCAGGGGCAGGAGCTTTGCAGGGCAGGAACCACTGGTGGTCCAGCGCCTCGTGTGACGCCAGGCGGTCTTTTGGCGCGGGCCTCATGAGCGACCGCACGAAGCCGTCGACATGCCCGCTGGCATTGTGTTTTGCCAGCGCCGACGACGGAAACAGGTCCGGTCTGGCTAGGTACTGCGCGAGGTCGAGATAGGATGGAAAGGCAGCGGTTTTCGTGAGCATGAGAAACACCATCTCGCCCAGGGACCACATGTCGGCAGCCTGGTTGTCAACCTGATACGGGCGTCCAGGCTCGTAGCGGAGCAGCTCGGGTGCCATATAGGCGCGAGTGCCTTTGAAGGTCGAGTCCGCCGCGGACTCCTCGACACGCTTGCTGATGCCAAAATCGCTCACCTTGACCCACCAGCGGCCAGGCGGGCAGGTCTTGATCAGCACGTTGCCGGGCTTGACGTCTCTGTGTGCGAAATCCTCCCTGTGCATGCAGTGCAGGCCCTCGAGGACCTGGTGTGTGATCTCGCGGACGTCGGCCTCGTCCATAGGAGGGTGCTTGGAGATGTACGCCTGCAGATCGCCGAGGGGAAAGTATTCCATGGCGATAAAAAGGCTGGCGTCGTCGGTATACCACCCGAGAAGCCGAGTAAACCACTTCGCGTACTTTGGGTGTTTCCAGACCCGTTAGCTATTTTATATACTCAGGTCCTCGACTGGGAAGTGGGTGTATGGAATTCGGACGGATGGAAAACGTACTCTCTTCTGTGAGAACTTCGCAATGGCTTCCAGCTCCTGTATATAATCGATCCTTCTCCCCTTGGGCCTGCCGTGTGCGCCGCCGCCATCCAAGGCAAGCATCTTAACCGCCCTCTTATCATTCCTCCGCTTCCCTTGTATACAGACCTGCAACCATACCTCCCCGCTGCCGCCCTGCCCCAGCTGCTGCTCCCACCGCCAGTGCTCGGCACGACGCGTGGGGCGCGAGCTCGAGATATCGTCGTCGCTGGAGTAGTCGTACAAATGCACCGTGTCATCGCCGGCGAAGGAGGTTTCGAGGTGCGTGTCGCGGACGAGGTCGGGAATGCGAGTGTCTGAAGAAGAGGAAAAGAGGAGGGAGGGGGCCGGGGTTGGTTCGGAGGCGGAAGACATGGCGATGACGGGGGGAAGATACACGAGAGCCCGCTTCAGCGCTAGAGCCCCGGTTTGCTGTGGATAGCGTATTGTTCAAGTGCTGATGAGCGACACTGAGCCGCGATAATGTGGACGAAACCGCCGTCGGCCGATTCGCACCGGCACGATGGAAGACGAAAAGCACAGATCCAAGCCTCGCACGCCGCCTCGCACGCCGTAGATGCGGCTCTCGAGTGGATGGCTCCGGGCTCAGCCGCACCAGCGGGCGCTAATAATATTAACGGCGCTGCTGTCCCATGGAGAGATAGTCAGGAGGGGTGCGATTGGGCGGCAACATGTATCCAGCCAGTAGCAAGAGAGAATATGGTAGGCGAACTGGCAAGGCTGAACTGCCACTACTACGCAGGTCACCCCCCGGGATTCAACTCCAAACTCTAGTAAGAGACATCAACATCAGCTGTGCTTCATCCGACACTTGCGTTCCATCCCCCTTTCGCTCTGCAGATACCGTTTAAGTGCCTCGATCACTACGCTTGGCAAATATGGCCGGCGTCGATCTCGGCCTCGCCATTGTCGGCGCCGTCGACGTCTGCCTCCGCTACGGCCGCGAGCTGGTAGCAACATACCAGGCCTTCCATGCGGCAGACGCGCGGATAAGCGAGAGCGTGGTCCGCGTCGAGGCCTGCTGGGTGCGCATCTCGACGCAGCTGGAGCTGGTGTCGGACCTGGCCCCTCTGATGGACTCGCGCCACCGCGACGTCCAGGGCCGCACGCTCGAGGTGCTGCAGGCAAAGCTGAAGGTGGCGGACTCGAAGCTGAGAGGGCTCACGAAGACAGAGACGGCCTCAAACAGCGTCGTAGCTTCTTCAGCCGCGGCGATCCCGACCTCGACTTCTTCCATCCGGCGCAGCCCACGGCCGCTCGCGGGCAAGGCCCACCGTATAAAGTATGCGCTCCTCCGCGACGCACTGGCCGACGCCGTCGCCGATCTCGAGGCGTGGCAGCGCGTCTACGACCCGACCTGGTTTCTGCTGATGAAGATTGCGAGCCCGGAGGTCGACCGCCTGCTGTCCTCTGCGGCGGCGACGAACGCGGCGGCAGCAGCGGCAGCAGGCCCTTCAGCCTCCTCGTCCATCTACACCACCCTTTCGCCGGCCCGCCGTCTCCGCCGAGCCATAAATGCCCCGGCGGTGGCGGACGAGAGCCCCTCCACCACCCCCTCCGCAAATCCGAGCTCCAGGCGCGGATCCCCCTTGCCATTGCGCCCATCTGGGTCTGCCGCTGCTCGTGCTCGGACCACAGCCACGGCCTCCGCTGCCGTGCGCAGCATCTTCCTTCCTGCCAGCGGCCTGGACCCCGACAGTGTGCGGCGCATCCCCTTCAGCCCGTGCTCGCTGGCTCCCCGAGTCGGCGGCGGGGGGGTCGGCGGCAGCGTCCTCCTGGACCCCATAACGTGCGCGACTCGCCGCCCCGCCGCCGCCTCGGCGGTCAGGCGCGACGCGCGCGACTTTGCACGGCGCCTGGAGCGCGCGGGCCCGGCGCTGTTCGGGCTGCTGGAGTGCAAGGGCGTGCTGGAGGGCGACGGCTCCTCCGGCAGCGGCGATCCAGGGGTAGGCACGAGCATGAGCACGGGCACGAGCACAGGCACGAGCACGAGCTCGGGCCTGGCGTTCGTGTTCCGCCTGCCGGCGGAGTGCGGCCCGGGCTCGGTGAAGAGCGTGCGGCACGCTCTGGTCGGCAGGGTAGAATACGACTCGCTGTCGGCGCGGCTCGCGCTGGCAGCGCGGCTGGCGCGGTCGGTGAGCTACGTGCACCTGTACGGGTTTGTGCATAAGAACATCCGGCCCGAGACGGTGCTCACGCTCGGAGCGACGGCGTCTGCCTCCGTCAGAGACGACACGGAACCGCTGGCCGTGCTGGTTGGATTTGACATCTTTCGGAACGCGGACGGCAAGACGTGCCGCGTCGGCGACGACGACTGGGAGAAGAACCTGTACCGCCATCCCCGCCGCCAGGGCAGGGAGCCGCAGGACGACTACGAGATGCGGCACGACATCTACAGCCTCGGCATCGTGCTGCTCGAGATCGGGCTGTGGGAGTCGTTCGTCGCGTATGCCGATGCCAAAGCCGGGGCGGGGCCGGCGGCGCCGACGCCGGCGCTGACGCGCGGCCTGTCTGGCGGCGACGGCGTGGACGGGGCGCAGCTGATGCGCGACCCGGACCTCGTCAAAGCCCATCTCCTCTCGCTGGCGCGGACGACCCTGCGCAAGAAGATGGGCACGCGCTACGGCCGCGTCGTCGAGACGTGCCTGACCTGCCTCGACGAGGGGAACGACGACTTTGGCGACGAGGACGCGTTTCGGGACGAGGACGGCGTGGCAGTCGGCGTCAGGTACATCGAGAAGGTGCTGGAGAGGCTCGGGGAGATAGCGATCTGAAAAGGCTACATTTTGCTTTGCTTCTGTAATGGGCACGACCGAGGAGATTTGCCTTTGGCACGCTCGTTTATTTCGGGACGTCATCGCCGAACGTAAACGTCCGTTAGCATTTAAATACAAACCGCCGACTGCGGTCCAATACACGCGGCGAAACGCTTCTGTAGAGTTCCCTATTCGCCATCCGGACACGGCGCGTGCCTTTCTCCGACCATCTGACCGCTTCCAAGCCACTACTGATACTCTATGTCGTCATGAGCTTGTGTCCCGTACTGCCTTTCCGTCTTTTTCGGACTTTCGGAGGTGCGGAGCTGCAAGACCGGACACGGAGCGGCCTCAAAGCTCCGTGCCCGGTCTCGAATGTAACGCCCCGGCCCCTAAATAAGTGCCCCGGCCGTGTTTCGTCCGCACGGAGTATTGTGTGTCCCATTTAGTCCCACAGAAGGAAGACAACAATTACAAATAACTACAAGACAGGCAGGATGCGCAAGGCAAGACGGGGTGATCTTCGTCAATACTGCAGGGGGAGAGGCAGGGACGCGCGTATAAAAGACGAGCGCGGGCACAGTTGGGGCAGCCGCCTGCTTTTATGCGCAATAGATCGCATCTTGATACCCCCAACTCACTGCCATCCAATCATATATCCACTGCCAAACAGCGAGCGCCTTCTTTCTTGTCGACAAATATACCGCATCCCCCCGCCCTTTCTCCCGCCATGCCTCGCCGCGCCATCATCATCACCGGCGGCACCGCCAACCTCGGCTTCGAGGCTGCCCGCGCCATCGCCCGCGGCCGCTACCCGGGCAGCGAGGCCGACCCCAACGAGTACCTGCTGGTGCTCGCGTCCCGCACCGACAAGGCGCACGCCGCCGACGTCATCAACAAGGAGAAGGGCACGGGCAAGTCCACAGCCGTCTACCGCCGCCTCGACCTCGCCGACCTCGACGGCGTCCGCCTGTTCGCCCAGCACTGGGCCGAGGGGACGGCGAGGGGCGACTACCCCCCGATCCAGGCCCTCCTGCTCAACGCCGGCCTGCTGCTCCCGCTCCCCGTGACCGTGCCCGGCACGGGGCTCGAGGCCACCTTTGCCATCAACCACGTGGGCCACGCCCTCCTGTTCCACCTGCTCGCGCCCTACCTCAACCAGTCGTCCTCCTCCGGCTCCGCCGCCCGCGTCGTCGTCATGTCTAGCGGCACCCACGACCCGGCCCAGAAGTGGCCCATGCCGCACCCCGTGTACACCTCGGCCGAGGCCCTGGCCCACCCCCCGCTGGAGGACATGGCCCGCGCCGACGGCAACCTGCAGTACACAAACAGCAAGTTGGCCAACGTGCTGTGGACGTACGCCCTGGACCGGCATTTAAGGGAGGACGGCAAACTTCCGAAAGAAGGAAGCGGCGATGATAAAAAAGGAGGCATCACCGTCAACACCTTTAACCCCGGCATGATGCCCGGCACCCGGCTGCAGAGCGGGTTTGTATGGAACAAGGTGCTGCCCCACCTGGTGCCGCTGCTGCGGCGGACGCTCTCGCCCAACGTGCACCTGCCGGAGGAGGCCGGCCGCAACCTGGCGCGGCTGGCCCTGGGCGACGACAGCGACGTCAGCGGCGGCGGCGGCGACGCCGTCCAGGGCGTCAGCGGCAAGTATGTCGAGATGCGCAAGGCCATCCCGTCGAGCGAGGACAGTTATGTCGAGGCCAAGCAGGAGGACCTCTGGGACTGGACGATCAAGTACCTGGCCAAGGGGGACGAGGAGGAGGCGCGGTTCCGCGAATTTCGATGAGCCCCGATTGGGGGACCGTGTTGCAATACCGAGCTCATGGTTTTCGCAAAATGAGAATTCACAGAGTCGCATTCTCAAGTCTGCATACTCTGCAGTGTAAAATCCATGTATTTAGGAAACAAGGAAACAACACTAGCAAACCACATCGAAAGTCGAAATGACATGGAGAGAATAGTGAACACAAAAACGAAACCAAGCGTCAGGCTCGCTTGAAACCTAGTGGTATCGTATATGAGTCTGAACGTGGGAAAAAAAAGAAAAGAAAAAGAAGATCCCGTCATGCCAGCGTCAGCAATGGTGGCCTCGTCGGGCGCGCGTCGTCGACGATCTCACGCAGCGGTGCCAGGCGGACTCGGGCGGGTGAGGCCGATTCTCTCTGCTCCGATTGAGCCGTGCCAGCTCGCCGCTCGGATTCCGAGGCGGCCTCGACGTTTTGCGGCCTAGGTGGTTTTTGCCCGTCGGCGCTTTGCCGCACTCGTCTGTGGCTGCCGGCGTCCACGATAGAGACGAGGAGGATCCCCCACATTGCTTCGGCTCCCGGCGCCGGTGCCTCCGATGCCAAACCCCGGCGGCACCGATGCAGCACGGACTTGGCGGCCTGGTGACCCGTCGGTGCCCCGTCAAGCTGCCGCGTTTTGGGACGGGCTTCGTGTGCAAGTTCTGTCTAGGGGTGCACACAAGTAAAACGAAGAGCCTCCCGCTCGATACGCACCCGTCTTCTTACTTGCTGCCGTGCCAGGGAGCGCGGCCGCCGCGCCTTGGACCGAGATAATGAGAGCGGCCATCTCGCAAGGCCGAAGCGCGGTCTCCTATGAAGGCCTTTTTATCCGGCAGTATCATCCAGGCCGCCGGCGCCGAGAGAGGCCTGACCTTGTCGAGGCTAGTTTCGCGACGAGAGCCAAGCGGCTCCGTCTGCAGCGACCACCTCTTTTTGAAGAAGAAAATAGCGAATAAGAACGCTATGAAAAGATGCAGTCGCTGCTTATGAATTTGCTTGCTTCGCCAGGTCCTCCGGCACTCTGGCCGTTCCATCAACCCCCCCACCCCCCCCCCCTTGAATTACGCATCCGACGGCATCAATTCGAGCCCGGGCCGCTCTCTCGGATCGCCGTTCACCGCTGCTGGGAGGGCGGGTCGTATGAGTCTGCCAAACGTGCGTATTTCCACCACCGCCAAATGAAGAACCTCGGCGACCCACAACTCGGACTCCTGATGACGTTTGCGGAGCCCATTCAGCCTCCTCTGCGCCCGTTCAGAAATTCGGGATGGCCAGACTTGTACTTGCAAGGCTGGTTAGGCCTGGCCAAAATTGCCCGGCCGTGCTCCGCTAGACTGTGTGGCCTGTCTCATCCCGCTGGCGTCAGCAACGTTGGTTGGTCTGTGTTGTGAAGACTTGTTTCCTATTTCAGCAAATATTCTCCCATTGGCTATTCATAACGCACCATGCCGTCCTGGCGGGGAAGCCCATGCCAGGGCAGTTTTGCCTCTCCCTTTGTCTAGAAACCACCGCGCGGCTTGGACGACCGCCATAAAACATCCAAGACAAGCAGCACGGCGAGGCGAGGCTAGGTCAGGGTGGGCTGAGTGGCCGTAGCCGATCCGGGAAGGCGAACGATGAGAAAATGTATAAAGTACGGAAGAGGCGCTGTTAGGGGGCGGCTGGTTTCGTGTGCCTCGTAGAACATCTCTGTACCCCCGATCCATCCCATACCGATTACGCCATACATTGCCCTCTCTCCTGCCACCAAAAAGCCCACAGCCCGTCTCCCCGCCATGCCGCGCCGCGCCATCATCGTCACCGGCGGCACCACCGGCCTCGGCTTCGAGGCCGCCCGCGCCATCGCCACCGGCCACTACCCGGGCAGCGAGGCCGACCCCAACGAGTATCTGCTCGTGCTCGCCTCCCGCACCGACAAGGCGGACGCCGCCGGGGCCATCCGCCGGGAGACGAAGGCAGGCGCGGCCTCCAAGGCCTACGACGTCGTCTTCCTCCACCTCGACCTCGTCGACCTCGACAACGTGCGCCAGTTCGCCCGGGACTGGGCCCAGGGCACCGCCAAGGGCGACTACCCCCCGATCCAGGCCCTCCTGCTCAACGCCGGCCTGCAGTTCCCGGCCGGGCTCGAGATCGTGCCCGGCACGGGGCTCGAGGCCACCTTTGCCATCAACCACGTCGGCCACGCCCTCCTGTTCCACCTGCTCGCGCCCTACCTCGACCAGTCGTCCCCCGGCTCCGCCGCCCGCGTCGTCCTCACGTCGAGCGGCACGCACGACCCGGCCCAGAAGTCGGGCATGCCGGACGCCGTGTACACGTCCGCCGAGGACCTGGCGCACCCGCCCGCGGACATGGTCAACATCAATGGCCGCCAGCGGTACTGCAGCAGCAAGCTGGCCAACGTGCTGTGGACGTACGCCCTGGACCGGCGTCTGCGGGCGGGGAAGAGGGCGATTACCGTCAGCGCCTTCGACCCCGGCCTCATGCCCGGGACGGGGCTGGCCCGTGGCGCCACGGGCACCGAGCGGTTTGTATGGAACGCGCTCCCCTACGTGCTTCCGCTGCTGCGGCTGGTGGTCTCGCCGAACATACACACGACGGAGACGTCCGGCCGCAACCTGGCGCGGCTGGCCGTGGGCGACGAGAGCGACGTCCAGGGCGTCAGCGGCAAATACTACGAGATGCGCAAGGCCATCCCGTCGAGCCAGGACAGCTACGTCGAGGCCAAGCAGGAGGACCTCTGGGACTGGACGATCAAGTACCTGGCCAAGGGGGACGCCGCCGAGGAGGCGCGGTTCCGCGAAATTCGGTGAGCCTGCGAGGGGGGGCGCGGGAGGAGATGCCAGCAGCATGGTGTGATTTGTTTTTGCGCAGAGGACTGCGCGGCGATACTAAGTTTATGACTTGACAGAAACTTAAAATGCGAAGTAATACTCTGTATTAATAATTTAAAAATAAAATAAATAAATAAAAGATTCATCTCAATGCGTTCCAAAAGAAAAACAAAGCAAGTAAATAACGAAACAGCCCCAGTGGCTTGCTCCTGCCTCCTTCGCGCGCCGTGTTATGCGGGCCAGGGCGACCCTGGAACGATACGCCGAGAACTGCTGATGGATGATGCACGCCCACCCTAAGAGGAGACAATGGGCAGGACCCTCGGATCCAATTTTCAACGGTTAGACGAGAGAACACGCAGCCCTTTCGCCTTTCTGGAAATGTGTGAAAGCGCATCTGGGCTTGTGCTGGCCATCCACATCACCCCGTCCTCGTAGTGTACAGGGCTCGTTTACCTGCGAACAGTGTGCACAGACATGCAGAAGCTGCTTTCAATGGCATGGACCAGGTTCGCGTGCATGGCCATCACGAACCTAGATAAAGCCAGACAATGCGTCATCATGGAGAAATATACTGCGTGTTTCTCTCTCTTTCTCGGCGCCTGATGCTTTTTCTAGCAAGTGAAACACTCCCGCAATCATCACACGGGCTCCTGCATCGACCGCGCAAACGCGGCCCATTTCCCGTCCACCAGCCCGGCCGCCTGCAGCCGCGCCAGGACGCGGACCGTCCAGCCCTGGCAGTTCTCCGTGACGGCGGCGCGGTTCTCGGCCGCGGGCGGCGCCTCGCGCATGGCGCACGCCTTGACCCGCTCGAGATCGTCTTCGCCGTTGTCCCCCGTCTGCAGCTGGCAGAGCGTGTAGGACGTGGCGTAGCTGTCCTCGGCCAGGGGGTTCGCGCCGCCGCCCTCGGAAAAGTCGTAGTGCATGGCCGTGGCGTCGCCCGTGACCTGGAAGACGGCGCCCGCCTCCCCCTCGCGCGCGGCAAACAGCGCCCAGTGCTTGGGCTCGCCCTCGGCCTGGTTGTGCAGCACGAGGTGCAGGCACACGGGCGGCGGGGCCTCTTCTTCCTTGGGCGCGCCGCGCTCCTCGGGTCGTGTCATGGCCTCCCACGGCGTGCGCGTGCCGTCGGGCAGGACGCGCCGCTTGTGCCCGGCGCCGTCGCCGGCCGTGCAGAACTCGGTGTTGCGGACCCGCGTCGCGGGCCCGTATGTAATGTCTGCCATCTGGGTCATGTTAGTACGGGGTCCCGTAATTCAAAGGCGACGACAAGGGCTACCTTTTTGGATGATGCGAGCGTCTTGATAATTGAAAACGGTACGAGCTAAGAGGTGATTGAATCTTGCGACGAGTATGACTCAAACAGGGAGGAGAGACGAGGGCAGAAAGAGGGACACAGAAAATCCGTCCTC
The DNA here is from genome assembly GCA_021396205.1 of Sporothrix brunneoviolacea. NCBI lineage: Eukaryota > Fungi > Ascomycota > Sordariomycetes > Ophiostomatales > Ophiostomataceae > Sporothrix > Sporothrix brunneoviolacea. Next base: position 20,230 of record WNYD01000294.1, read on the forward strand.
TTTTGGCCGTTGACTGGCTCGTGTAAGGCGGACGTCCCTGCTGCTGCCTGCGTCTGGGCCGGCAAACACAAGGTCCATCTCACCTCTGCTCGTTGTCACGCTCTTCGCAAGACACATCCAAAATACATATTCGGTGCTCACGACATAATTCAGATGTACCATTTTTTCGTATTTTTATTCCAGTCCCAAAACAGGACCTCGTTGTATCCAGAAAGAATTTCGTCTATTCGCTTTCCACCGCCATGCTCTCCACCACTCTGCCTCTCTCAGGTATTCCCAATAACCCGCCAGAAAGGCAGTCATCCGCCCTCGCTTTTCATGAGAGATCAAGGAACTCTCCACGATGCCCATGCGGCCAAGCCCCCACGTAGTATGCAAAGAGGAAACATCCAGTATGTTGTTCCGCAGGATGGGAATGAATCGACGCCGGCGATCTCATCGCCCTCGGTGGCTGCTTTCCTACTGGTTCTTGGCAATCGTCGCATTGAAGTCGGCGTTCACCGCCGTGGGGAAGTCGTGGATCCAGTGGCCGATCAGGTCGTGGATGCTGAACGACGAGGCGTTGTTGCTCGGGGCCGTCACGGGCGCCGTGGCGTAGGCGAACGCCAGCGCGCTCTGCGTCGTGGGGTCGATGCTGGTGATGCCGGTGTCGGTGTCGCCCCAGAGCGTGCAGCCGGTGCACGTCGCCGTGACCTGGTAGTGCGTGGCGTTGACGTGCGTGCCCTTCTTCAGGACGGTGTACACCGCCTGGTCATAGGCCGGAGGGACATAGTAGCCGCTGGTAGTGTTAGCCATATGATACGGTTCGGAGGGGGGAGGGGGAGGGGGAATAGGCTTGATGATTTAGATTTTAGGTTGGCAGGATAACTTACTAGGCCATGCGGGACGAGAGAACGACGTTCTGGCCGTTGGCCCACACGATCGTCAGGGGGTTGTAGGTCATGGACCCGCCCCAGGCCAGGCCGGCCCAGCCGATGGCGATGGGCACGGCGATCTGGACGACGGCCGGGTAGTTGGCGTTGGCCTTGGCCGTCGGCGGGATGGCCACCCGGAAGGCGATGCCCTTGTCGTTGACGTACTGCGAGAACGTGAAGCCCGTCTCGGGATCGACGTACTTGGACGAGTCGGCCTGGCCGAGAGCCGACCCGGCCAGGGCCGCCAAGGCCCCCAATGTAGCAAGAAAACCACGCATTGCTTTTTTGAGAAACGAAAGATAGGCCTGGGAGTCGGGGATGCGGGCAGACAGGCAGGCAGACCGGTTTTCACTTTCTAAGGAGAGAGAGAGAAAATAGGGAGGGAAGAGGAGTTGCGAGGAGAAGGTATAGAGGCAATGGGAGGCGAGAGAGTTAAAATACGGTAGGAGGGCAGTTTCTCCATGTTTATTTTCATCCCGCAATTTCACACGTCACATTAATTGAGAAAGACGGGTATGAACACTTTCGTAGATTGGAAACTGAGAAACAAAGATTGGTGCCTCCCTGGGGGCTGTTTGTTCCTAGTGTAAGATGCCGGGGGTGTGTGTATTGCCCAATTCAGGGGGAAGCGGAGGTCCAGGTTCCAACAGGCAGAGATTTAGCAGATCTATGCTGTACGCAGCGTGGGTGAAGTAGACACCATGGTAAAGTCAATGCGGGAGAGAGACAAAAGAACAAGAGAAAGAAAAAAGACGCGATCCCGTGCCACTATGGCTGAAGCAATAAATTTCTAAAGGGAGTGCAGTTCGGGAGTAAGAGGGGTGAGAGATTGGTCCCGATGTCATTTGTCCAAGTCTCTCGCGTAGATGAATGCTGAACTACAGGCCGTCCAGACAGCAAAAGGCAAAATGAAAAGAGATGCGCCTACGGCACGGCTTCTGCCAAGAGAGCGTGCTTGGCCAGGAGCCGAGAACGAGGTAGAAAAGACTACCTAGAAATCGGCAACACTGCCGGAAGTTGAAAGAAGCCATGCGAAGAGATGTTCTTTGGGAAAATCTTAGTTGCTCTGTGCTCGCCAAAAAAAAATCGATATTTCACGGAAATTCAAGAGATGCTCATGAAGGTTGCGTATGGCTGTCAGTTGACTCTTCCATGTGCATTGAGTGGTACCAACGTCACCGTTATACCACTTGGCTTGGCTTGGAAGATTAAAATACAAAAGCACAAACGCAAACCCCATTCTGTGGTAAAGTCAAATTAGACACGGATATGGACAAGACGTGAGATAAGGGAAAATAATATCAGCAAGCGAGATAGAGTTATGGAACGGGGAAAGACAGGCCGGTAAGCTGGGCAGCAGAATGGGAGGGGCGTCAAATGCGATGTAAGAAAGAATCAAAATATGAGAGAGAAAGGGAGTTGGGAGGTAGGAAATGCACAACACAGCCGGTCAATGCGGAGATTTTCCGTTTGTTGGCACGTTCTCTGGACTTTCTCGGGGCGCTCCTTGGTCGTATAGGAAGCATGACATATAGGCAAGATATGAATGGAGAGGCCCAGCCTGCCATTGTTCCGTTCCGCCTGCATTCGTATCTGCCATCGCCGACCGGCAGTGACGCCTTGCGTGGGAAGAGCATGGAAACAAAACAGGGTGGACTTCTGGCCCAGCATCCCGAAAAGCGAGGTGTGTAGGGGAGGTCTGCAAGCACATGGCCGTCATTCATTTCGGGAAACCAGCGACTTTTGTTCCGAATAGGGCACGGAAGCATGGGCGACGAGAAGCGAGGAGAAGGTCTCCCTTGGAACGGAGAGCCGCTTTGCGTATTAGCCTAATGAGCAGCCCACATCTACTCAAAGGCCCGTCTGCAGCGTCGTCTGCAGTGTAGACTGCAGCAAAGGTTGAATTCCTTGTAAGCAAAGAAATGAGTGAGGCGGGAGAAAATAGAACAGAATAAAAAAAATGGCCTCGGCGGAAAGGCAGAAGTAGAAGACAAAAAGGATATGTCGAAGAGGAAGCAAACTAAGTAGCTCCCACCAAGAACGGTCAAACAAAGAGCAAGAAGCTTCAACGAAAAGGGCAACAAAGCCGAGAGACGTTAAAATAAATCGATAGACTAATAAGAAAAGGAGACAAAGTGTGATGTTAGAGGACGACGACATGTGCCATTGGGGGCAAGGGAATGGACGCCTTTCGGGCCCATCTTGGATATTACAAATAAGCACAGCCCGATTGGACCAATGCTATTCAACGCGATGCATCCAGTATGATTGTGGGAGAAAAGGCATGCGAAATTGCGGTCGACTTCCGGGAGAGAGAGAGGCGTAGAGGGCGAGATGCGTATGAGAGAAAAGAAGAGGAAGATGAAATGAGAGAGGTGGGGAGCGGTCGAATCAAAAATAGGGGGGCCGCTTTCAAATACACGTGCCTGAACTGTCAATACTGCTTAGATGAGCGGATGAACGCGAACCAGAAAGACCAACCGAGTAAATCGAAATTTTGAAGATATGACCGTGAATACAAACGAGGGAACAGCAAATGGATGGATGCCGCTACTACCCTATGGTCCTGTGAAGCCAGCTGTGACGGAAGAAAGAGGAAGGGGCGAGACCTTTTTTAAGCTCATTGCGCCATTTGCCGCCAAAATGCGACGCTAAAGGGGGAAAGGGCAAAAAAAAAGGGAGAGACTAACACCGACGATAATGGAAAGCGCAATCGTTTTGAGCCTCATGCTCCCGGCCTGTTGAAAATTCACTCACCTCAAACCCCTGCATCCCACACTCTCAACGCCCCGACGGCGACGCCTGCTTTTCACCCCTCTCAGACGCACGCTCCCCCGATGGACCCCCCGCGCCCCCTCCACCTGCCGCCCCTGGCCGCCGTCCTGCCGCCCCTGCTGCTCGGCACCGCCACCTTCAACACCCAGTACGTCGACGACCCGGCCGCCATGCCCTACCGCGGCATCGTGCGCCGCGCCCTCGTCGACCTCGGCGTCCGCGGCTTCGACACCTCGCCCTACTACGGGCCCTCCGAGGAGCTGCTGGGCGAGGCGCTCGAGGCCGCGGCCGTCGACCGCGGCCGGTACTTCCTCGAGACCAAGGCCGGCCGCGTGCACAGCCGCGGGTTCGACTACAGCGCCGCCGCCGTGCAGGCGTCCGTGCGCCGGTCGCTGCGGCGGCTGCGCACCCCCTACGTGGACCTGGTGTTCGCGCACGACGCCGAGTTCGTGGCCGCCGAGGAGGTCGTCGGCGCGGTGCGGGCGCTGCGGGCGCTGCGGGAGGAGGGCGTCCTGAAGTACGTCGGCATCTCCGGATTTCCCGTGGACGTGCTGGCGGACCTCGCCGAGCGGATCCTCCGCGACACGGGCGAGCCCGTCGACGCCGTGCTCAGCTACGGCCACTGCACCGTGCAGAACACGCGGCTGCTGGGCGACCCCCTGGCGCGGCTGCGCGCCGCGGGCGTCGGCGTCGTGCTCAACGCGAGCCTGCTCAACATGGGCCTGCTGACGACGCGCGGCGTCGACAACGGCCCCCAGCCCGTGCACGGGGCCCAGCCGACGGCCCCCCAGCCCCCCCCGCCCGCCCAGAGATAGGGAGATAGTCGTGTTTGG
>WNYD01000295.1:0-24500 GCA_021396205.1 Sporothrix brunneoviolacea
GGCGTCGGCGGCCAACACGCCGCTGGCGCCCCGTCACCAGGGCATCGCGGCGCCGTACGACCCGCTCCAGGACCGCCTGGTCTCGGCGGCAGGGTCCGGGTCCGCCCCCAACAGCAGCACAGCGTCGTCGTCGGCCAGGCGCGGCCGCGGATCGGTGGCCAGGCAGCGGTAGGGGAGCAGCCGGCGCCGGTCGGCGCGGTCGTCGCGACGATGAAAGTGAGCAAAAGAGGGGTCGTGTTTCGTACCTGTACATACTTTGTTTTCATGAAAAGTTTCTTTTTTTGAGGAAAAAAAAGATACAACACTAAAAAAAACATAATTCCATCTTGCGTTCCTGTCCCACACGACTGCACTTCGTATCCTCTTGGGGTGGATCTATTTTGACCCTGTAGTCTACTCTGATGTACTACTTCACGAGCAGGAAATGCACGTCCAGCCATCTGCCAAGACATGCGTACAGGGAGAACAGACAAAGAAGAACAATAAAAAAAACCTCGATTTTCGAGCAATCTCGGGAATGCGCTGCTCTGCAACCATGATAGGAGACCACCAGTGTAATAGAAACAAAACAAAGAAAGAGAAAAGACAAGAACTGCCTAGAACAACTACTGGAAGTGGCAAGATGAACACTACGGCTGTTACCTTTTCTTCAAAACTTCCATATCCCACCGCTCCCGCTCGTCCTAATTCGTCTTGTAATATTCCGCTAGGCGTAATGTAAAACGGATGAAAAAGCCGACAGAAACAATGTAGGCAATGATGAAAAGGGCAAAAAGAAGATCAACAAGAAAATAACCTTTGCCGCGGGAAAAAGGTTTGTCAAAGAGGCGCCCGAATACCCGCTTGGAAGCCGAAAACACCGACGCCCAAAAATCACGAAACCGGAACCAAAGGGACTCGAGACAGGATCGACAGCGCCGGTGGCAAGCTCTCGGCGGAAGACAGCCTCTCTGCTCAGGGTCTGAACTGTGCTCGGGGTCTGAACCGTGCTCAAGGTCGGCTTGCTGGTCGAAGTAGGCCTCCAGCAAAATGTCGGACCCAAGCCAAAGGTCGGCTCCCTCCTCATCGTCGGCTCCTAGCCGAAAGCCGGCATCCAGCCCAAGGCCGGCTCCTAGCTCAAGGTCGACTTGCTGCGCCTGTCCGGCCTGTTGCTCATAGCCGGCTTGCTGCTCATGGCCGGCTTGCTGCCCATGGCCGGCGTGCTGCTCATGTTCCTAAAAGTCCCTGTCCAGTGTTAACAGATGCTCATAGATGAAGGGAACTAGGACGAGGGAATTCTCACTCCATCGACTGCTGCACGGTTCGTCGCAGCCGCCGGTTGTACAGCTTGCGGTCCTCGGCCGAGCCCCAGTACAGCTTGTGCGCCTCCGGGTACACAAGCGTCCGCGGGTCGTAAGGCGGGCTCTCCTCCTCCAGCGCGTCGATGATCGCCTCAATGTGAGACCGGATGTCTTCGCGCTTATTGGGCGCCGCCACGTAGCAGGGTGTGCCGTCCGCGGCGATGCGGTGGTGAAAGATCCGGGTCTCGAACCTGGCCCGCGGCTGCTCCTGGGGAAAGCGCGGGCTCACCAGCAGACGGAATCGGAAGAGTCCGCCGTCCAGGTTTGTCATGGGCTTGCCGAAGTACGTCACCACCCACACGAACGGGTTGCCGCCGTCAAGCTCGATGTTGTGAGGCGTGCCATTTCGCTTGAAGGCCTCGACGGCCTGCTCGAACTGCCGGCGGAGGTTCACGGCCACCGTGGCGTCCTGGGTCTGGGCCAGCGCGCCCTGGACCGCCCACTGGCTCGTCTCGGCGTCCAGCGCCACCTTGATGGCCTTGAGCCGGTGCTCCAGCTGGCCATAGTTGAACCTACCCTCCATAGCGTTGCTGGAGCCTTCAAAGGGCATGCGCGCAAACATCTGCCCGTCGAGGACCTCCGCCCGGCCCTTTTGCGCAGCAGAGATGTACGAGTCGTAGTACCAGAGGAACCGGCGCTTGCACAAATCCTTGAACGGCTCAAACGGAACGTCCGACTCGTCCATGCCGTCCATATCGATGTCCTCCGCGACGTTGCATGTTTGCGCTAAGGGCTCGGGCGACCCATAGCCGCCTTGGTTGATGCCGAGGAATTCCTCCAGGCGCTGGATGACGGCGATTCGGAGCGTCTCGTGCCGGATTTTCTGTACGTAGTCCTTCTGGTTCTTCTTGTCGAGCGGCTCGTTCGCATCCTCGAAACCGGGCTCGTTTTCGTACGGGTTGGCCGACATCAAGCTCTGGATGGATAGCAGAATCGACTCGAGGCCCTGTGCCGCCGACCACTCTTCGCCTCGCTCTCCGCGCCATGTTCTGGACAGGGAACGTGTTAGTTATTCGGCCTTAATGAAGTGTGGTAGGTTCGACCCTGCTTCGCAGCTCTCGTTTTCGTTCAAGGGACGACATACCCAAGGATAGATCTATGTTGGGGCCAACGTTAGCAAACCCCATCGGACGAAGAACGAGGACTCGCCGAAACACAGAGTTACCTACAAGCACACGCGGCCGTTTGAGTATATGTTTGGATTGAAGCGGCAGCGGCCGTTGTTTGTTGTTGTCGCATTGACGGTGGGAGATTTGCGAGGGTAGTCTGCGGAGAAAGAGAGTTAGAGAAGTGTTGCAATTTGCTGCGATTTGCTGCTATTTCGGTTTTGTTTCGTTTCCCTGATCGTTCGGGGGGCATACGCACCTTTATTGAACTTGACGTTAAACTCAAAGAAGCCGAACTCGTACGGTGTGTCGGGCGGGCCAATGATCATGGCCTTGACATTTCGAACGTCGACATCTCGGCACGCAACGGCAAGCGCTGGCTGAGGTTAGCGGACAAGCAGATGCAGAAGGACCGTAAAAAGCAGAGCGGCACAAGGGTGAGCACGCACAGAGGTCCGAGTTCCTTTGGATGTCACTGAGTTCCTGCAGAGAGGGCGAGCGAGGTCAGCACTTCCATGGCGCTGCCCAGCCGATACCGGCATGATCCCACAGAGCTGCCACGACGGCCATCTCTGTCCCCTCTCTCGCTTCATGGACACGAGATCGATGCTGGGGACAAACCTTGCTGATCCGGATGATGGACTGGTCCGACATGGCTCCGGCGGCTCTGCGAGCGACTGCGAAGGTGCGCGCGACAGTCGGGGCCGACGGCGCGTGAGCTGCAAGGGGTCGAGTGGGCGGTTATCGCTAAATGATTGAGGAGAGAGAGAAGCAGAGCAGGGGAGGGTAAGATGGTGGCACGAGTTCGGCAGATCAGAAACTAAAGCGATGTTGAGCGGCGGGTGAGAAGGGAGACGAGACAAGACGAGCTGATGCAGCGAGCGACACAGAAAATAGAGGGGTAAGACGCAGGGCCCGTGACGGGCGGCAAAGGGAGGCGGAGGAAAGAGCGATGAGACGTGGCTGACAAGCAGGGGAGAGACGAGCCAGAAGGGGCGGATGCGCGTTGACGACGAAGAAAGAAGGGAGGAGCGAGAGGGGACAGCAAAAAAAGGAAAACAAACCGGGACGAGCAGGAACGGAAGGAAGTGACGGAGGTGAAGCGCAAACGAGTGGATAGCTGTTGACGGAAGGCGAGACACTGACGGTCGGCCGGGCCTGCGCCCAAGAGACCCGCAAGCTGCAACAGCGGGGTGGTCTTTGGTGGTCCTGGTCGCTCCTTCTGGAACGCCTCGCAGGCCACAGCACCAGGCAGGGCGGCCAAAAGTGGGGCTGCGGGTCCCCTAAGAGCTAGGGCGGGCTCTAGGCAACAAATGCAGCGGCGCTAACCTGGTGAGAGACCGCAAGGCTGTGTCTCGTGCCGGGTGCACAAGTAAGAGAACGCTGCGCAGAGCAGCCAACATCGCCAGGTGCAGTGCGATCCCCTCGCCTACGACGTAGGATATTACCATACGAGCACTTAGTCACTGCGTGGGAGAGTGCATCATCAAGCAGCACCAACACCTGTTGTCTTCAAATTTGTGTACTCTTTCACAGCCCCCTCGGGTGTCGATCCGCCCGTGCAGGTCCTTCTGAGGGGAAGGGATGAGTCCGCCTTCACAGGCAGAGTTGAGAGCAGAGGTAGAAGTACCTTAGTGCAGTGTCGGATATACCGTGCGTTCCATGAAGACACCTTTTTACCGGGCTGCAATGCAAACCAGCGGGCGGCTGTATCATACTCCCGGCGCTTACGGATATCCAACGGCAAGGCTTCCCAGAACCCTTTTCCACTGACAAAATTCCAAGACAGATGGGTAGTGGCTGGTGTTTTAATAGCATCATGATGTAGAAACGGGGTCGCCACCGGAGACTCCCTGATCACAATCCAATGGGTGGCGTCATATGCAATATCCAGCAGCTTGGGTCTTGGAAGAGAAGTGTCTAAATTTTGGCTGGTTGGCTGCCAACGAGGAGGCCTAGTAGCACTTCCGTCTTTGGGGGCCAAGAATAGCGACCAGGTTTCAGGGTGACCCCCCTATTTCCTTTTGGTTACGGGCTGGTCAATGGCCGGCGGGCGGCCGCCGTCTCCTGGCACCTACGGTGCATCCTGTCGCTGGACAAGGCTGCGCTTAAAATTGGTTAGCCAGGTTGTCCCCAGGAAAGATAGACGCCGGCCCTCAACACCCTCCCGGCGTGTTGTTTTGTTTCGATTCCATGACACGGGAAAACTTGAATAGGTTTGGGAATCCTGCGTATCATGCCAAAAGCCGACCTTGAATTACATTCTGTATGTCGGAAAATATGTATATATCTGTGCTTCTGCGGGAAGCAAGAAGTGCCTCTAGCAGCCGGGGGTTGTCACTAGCTTTTGCTCTTGCGTTCCCGGAAGTAGATTCCCAACAAAAGGAAAGAAAACCAGCCAACCCCATGCTACACGTCGTCTCTGCCCGACCGATTCGATGGCGGCCTCGTCTTCTGTCTCTGCCGTGTACGAAGCGGCCCTGTTGCGAGGGAAGAGGAACATTCGCGTCCTCAACATCCTCCCGCCCGTCGTCAAGAACAGCGATACAGAGCCAATCCAGGCTAGCATGTCCATCCTCGATCTCGACCAGGGACACCGTTTTGCCACTTTGTCGTACGTCTGGGGTGCATCCTCCGACCCGCCGAAGACGGTGACTATTGGCAACACGGGGCTGGCCGTCTCCGACAACTGCCACGCGGCCATCCGGGCGCTTCGGCGCAAGTATGGCGCGCTGACCATCTGGATCGACGCCGTCTGCATCAATCAGGACGACGTGGAGGAGAAGGAGCGCCAGATCACGCTCATGGGCGACATCTACGCCCGGTCAACCACGACCTTTGTATGGCTCGGCGAGAGCAGCGATGCAACCGACCGGGCGATGGACCTTCTAAACCACACAGGGCTGTTCGATTGCTTCTCCGTGGGGAAGAGGCAATATGACTTCAAGTTTCCAAAGCCGTCAGAGCTGAGAGCGAGTCTGGCAGCAGTTTATCATCTTCGCTCTGTGGTGTTAAGGCCTAGTAAGTGTGTTCTCTGCAATTTATGGCTCGCTGCAGGCTTGGCTTTTGTCGACCGCGGTAATCTGACTGTTGGCTGCAGTAAATCGCGAGCCGGCAAGTCTTGAACCTAGCCTGAGTCTAGTTGAGCGTCTTCGGGGAGCTCTCTGGAAAGCGGGCCCGACAGCCACAACATACAGAGACGTGGACCAGCTCCTCAAGAGACCATGGATACGGCGGGTCTGGACGTTCCAAGAGATCATCTTCGCTGCCCGTCCCGTCGTTGTGTGTGGCGATCGCTTTGTGGACTGGTCCCGCTTCGCACCAAATATGGTGCTTCACGACCACCTGCAACAGCTGCGACATGCGACAGTTTATTCTGACTCACAACCCAAGATTTTGTATATGCCGAGTCTTTCAACATGGGCAAAAGTCATCTTCATGCGGGAGAAGATCCGAAAGTCGACTGCAGAACAGGCTGACCCGTCTAAGGACGCGCCTACACTTCAGCACTATCGGACGTTCCTGGGTAGACTTGGCTGGATACACTATCTTATCCGCGTAGTCATTGTCGGAATCTGCTCCGTTATGCTCACTTTCTGCATCGCTTTTGGGGTTGCAAAACTCGTTACCGTGGTTACCGTACTTGGTAGTTTGTCTTTTTCGCTCGCTCTCCTTGTCATCATCTTTTGGGTGCTTTTGCCACTACCTGACACTGGGGACCGGAAGGAGGAAGACCCGATCGTCCATCTGCTGGACGAAATGTCCCGCCGGCTCGCCCAGAGAAAACACGATATAGCATTTGGGCTTCGGTCGATCGTTGGGCAGCTCTTACAAAAGGAGTTGCCTGTGCCAGACTATTCCCTTCCCTGTGACGACGTGTTTAGGGACCTGGCCGTGAATCTTTTACATCTGACAGGCTCGGCTCAGATTCTCGTCGCCGCGGCCTTGAGTCCCTTGTCGGCAGGGCCATCGTGGGTGCCTGACTGGTCAGTGAAGCCGAGCATGATCTGGTCCCTCTGGTATCACTATCCCTACCAGCATATCGAGCACCGAGAGATAGAGTGGAGGATTTGCCCAGATGAGCCAGACGTTGTTCGTGTGGTGGGTTACCGAACAGGCATCATATCCAGCATTTATCGGTTTCAGCGCACAGACGAGACGTACCGGCCGGCACAAAGCGAGAGCCATCTCGAAAATCTCCGCGTGACGCGACGCCTGGAAGCGATCAGCATCAGCCCGAGCAATTGCGAGAATGAGGCTCGGTTTTTCACAACCCTGCTCAACTCAACGTCGTCAGATGCAACGATCAGCGACCATGATCTTGGAGTGTATCTGTATTTCCTGTTCTTGACAAGCGGCGAAGACGCAGCCAGGGTGCTGTCCCTGATGAAGCCAGGTTTTTGGGCCGCACGTATCCGGAGCGTCCTTTCTCCGACGTCCACATGGAACCACAGGCGGGTCTGTGGCTTTTATGACAGCTCTCGAAATTGCATCCTTGTCTTTTTTCGGAATCTCCGGAGAAAAGTCCGCCTGTGCCGTTTGGTGCTGAGACACCACCCGAGGATCCTGCGGACGCATGCTCGGCTATGCAACCGACTGGCGCAGACCGACAACATTGCCGTTTCGCAGGGCGCATACACCCTAATGGGGATATGTCGCGGATCAGTCGAGGTCGGGCAACAGCTGATTCAGCTCGAGAATACGCACATGACGTTTGTGGCCTCCAGCTGCGATGACGGTCGGATTCGGTTGGTCAGTCCTGTCCACGGGCTAGAGTCTCATCTTCCAGATGAGGATATATGGAAAGTAGAAGGAGACAGCATGTTTGGATACGGCCCGTATCGACAGATTCGCGACCAACCAGAGGAGCTTTGCATCGCGTAAAAAGGGGAATCTTTTTTTGGTTTTTAGTTTTTCTTTTTTCAAAACTTCCATAGCGTTGTGCTGTTTGTCGTCCTTCTGAGCTATTCTCAACAGAAGGAGGGCAGAAAAAAAACGAGACATCCCAATATGTAAGAGAGTCGTGACGTGAGGAATTTTGCATTCCATCTGGCAGCCTCACCATCGATGTGGCTGTTTTCTCTATGAGTGATCTGGGGTGTGTAGAAAGATGGACGTGTTTGGATTCGTTAGAAAAGGGGCCATATGAACACACTTACATAACAACGAAGTGACCAAGGAAAGAGCGAGAACAGCAGCTTCCGCACTGCTCAGGTCTAACAACATGCGCCTGCCCGTTTGGCTCTCGGCCTGCTGTTTCTGTCTCTTTCCCTGGGTGCCTCTCGGCTTCGAGAGAAGGAGCCAAGCAAGCTCACAAAATTGGTGTTTGTTGCATAATACCGTTTTAAAATCAATAGCAGTCTGCGGTGTGAAGTGCCCCTTGAAAAGCTAGGTCGGAGCTGCGAGTAGGTTGCTGGCCCCACTTATCGCTGAGGCGGGCAGTTGGCCAGCCAAACGCGTCGCGATGTCGCAGCGACGCGTTAAGTGCTTTTTTTGCTGTCGCTTTCTCGCCTCGGCGATTCTTCTTGGTTTTGGATGCGATCAACCCCCGACTGCACCACGACAGCGACACTATCCGAATCTGCCGCACAGATTGACCAACGGACCCGGATACAAAAATACAGACACACACCCACAGAAATGGCCAGCTTCTTCGATCTCAAGGCGCGGAAGCAGGCCGCCGCCAGCGGCGCCGCGAGCAAAAACGACAAGCAGGCGAACGAGACGCCGCGCGCACAGCCATGGGTGGAGAAGTAGTGCGTACACACCGGACGAGGGAGAAAGGAAGTGAAAGACAAAAAAGGAGAGAGAGAAGAGAGCGGACGCTGACCGTCGATAGCCGGCCAAAGTCGCTCAGCGACGTGACCGCCCAGGACCACACCGTCACCGTGCTGCAGCGGACACTGCAGGCATCCAATGTGCGTCCACCTACACCGTTCCCCCGGTTTCCTCTCCGCTAACGTCTCCCCCTTTTGTCCAGCTCCCTCACATGCTCTTCTACGGCCCGCCCGGCACCGGCAAGACGTCCACGATCCTCGCCCTCGCCAAGGAGCTCTACGGGCCCGAGTTCATGAAGTCCCGCGTGCTCGAGCTCAACGCCTCCGACGAGCGCGGCATCGCCATCGTGCGCGAGAAGGTCAAAGACTTTGCGCGCATGCAGCTGACCAACCCGCCGCCGGGCTACAAGGAGCGCTACCCGTGCCCGCCCTTTAAGCTGATCGTGCTCGACGAGGCCGACTCCATGACCCAGGACGCCCAGAGCGCGCTGCGCCGCACCATGGAGACGTACAGCAAGATCACGCGCTTCTGCCTCATCTGCAACTACGTCACGCGCATCATCGACCCGCTGGCCAGCCGCTGCAGCAAGTTCCGCTTCAAGAGCCTCGACCAGGGCAACGCGCGCACGCGCCTCGAGGCCATCGCCGCCGCCGAGCACGTGCCGCTGGCCCCGGGCGCCGTGGACGCGCTGATCCGGTGCAGCGAGGGCGACCTGCGCAAAGCCATCACGTACCTGCAGAGCGCGGCGCGGCTGGTGGGGGCGGTGGCGGACAAGAAGAAGGAGGCGGACAAGAAGGACGCAGAGAGCATGGACGTCGACGAGGACGCGGACCCCGAGGCGGCACCACCCGTGACCGTCCAGATCGTCGAGGACATCGCCGGCATCATCCCCGACGAGACCATCGAGGCGCTGGTGAAGGCGATCCGGCCGTCCAAAAAGAGCAGCGGCGCGGGGGCGACGTACAAGCCCGTGGCGAAGGTGGTCGAGGACCTCGTGGCCGACGGGTGGAGCGCCGGCCAGGTGGTGTCGCAGCTGTACCAGGCGATCGTGTACGACGAGACGGTGCCGGACGCGCAGAAGAACCGGATCCTGCTCGTGTTTTCCGAGGTCGACAAGCGGCTGGTGGACGGCGCCGACGAGCACCTGTCGATCCTGGACCTGTCGCTGCGGATCTCGGCCGTCATGGGCGAGAGGTGACGACGGGGAGCGTGAAATGAAAAGGGAATGGAATTATACTTTATTGGCTTGATGCGTGGTAGCATAGATTCGGAAGACATGGCATGGCTCGTTTTTTTCTTCATTATCATCTCTAGTTGCTGTGTGCGTGCTATGGCCGACGATCCTCGGCCTGGAGGAGTCCCAGCTCTCCATTCAGCGCCGCCCAGATGTCGCTACTCTTGTGCTTTGTGCCACCCTTCTCGCCCTCCTCCTCTGGCTTCCGCCCCAGGAGCACATCGGCCTCGGCCAGTGCTTTCGTCGCCGCCTCCAGCGCGACCTGCCCTTCTTCGACCTGCTCAAAGACGGCCTCAAACGTGGCAATCTTGGCCGAGTCTGCGGCGTACGTCCAGGCTGCGACGCGCTGGCTCGATCCGTCAGGGCCGCCGTCACGCCCCGGCGCCCCTGCTAACACATCCTTCTTTCGTAAAAGTGCCGCCCCGCCTCCTCCTGCGCCCCCGGCCCCTCTGGTGTGCCGCGGCAGCAGCTGGCTCTCGTCAGCCAGGTGGTTCAGCATCTGGCACGTGTCCTTGAGCCGCTTGGCCAGCAGCACGTTGTAGTGCGCCTTGTGCGCGATGTCTGCCTTCTGGTCGTGGGCCACCGCCAGCAGCCTCTCGAGGTAGGGGGTCAACAGCAGGTGGCCGAGAGCCACGGCCTTGTCGGGGTTGGCGGAGGAGACGTCGGCCGGTGTCTCTGCTGCTGCCTTGGGAGTCGTTTCGCCTGTCCTCTCGCTCCTCTCTGCCTTGTCTGATTGTGGCAGCAGCTGTGGCATGTTGGCGAACAGCGGGTTCTGGGCGGCCGTCTTGGCTGCTGACGCTGTGGCTGTTTCTCCTGTCGACATCGTCCCCACCGTGTTCACCAGCGCCCTTCGCGCCTCGACATAGCGGGCGTACTTGGCGCGGATCTCGGCCAGCTTCTCCTCGAGCTTGGCTTTCCGCTGGCCGGGGTCACCTCCGTGCCCATTCAGCAGACTCTGCCGCAGCAGGCGCGACGACTCGGCGGCCGCTTCGTCTTCGTGATCCTTCTCGTCGTCCTCGTCCCCGTCCCCCTTCTCCTCGCTCGCGGCATTGCCAAGCTCCGTCTCCATCCAGGCGATTAGCTCGTCCCGCGCGACGCCCAGCGCCTGGCGTTTGGCTGCCGTCGTCGCTGCTGCCTCTGCAGTCCCTTCTCTCCGAGCCGCTCTAGTCTTGGCTGCCGCCAGCCGCTTCTCCTCTTGGCGCAGGCCCAGTTGTGCCCGCAGCACCGACTTTTCCAGCTGCGCAACTAGCCCTTCGAGGTCGGCGGCCGCTTTTGCTGTACTCGATGTTGCGCCCGTTATATTGTCTGCTGTAGCGGTACCCCCTGCCGCTGCCGCCGCCTTCTCGTCCTCCTCCTCGGCCAGCCCGTCCACCACAGCCTTGGGCACCGACGGCAGCGTCCGCGTCGCATCGCCATAGATGAACTCGGGATGCAGGTAGTCCTCGCCGGCCGCCACCGCCACGGGCCGCTCGCCCAGCGCGTCCAGATACCGGCTGGCGACCTGCAGCCGGTCCCGCTTGCGGGTCAGCCGCACGGTCGCCAGGTGGTCTTGCAGAATGGACGAGGAGGCTCTCTCGTCACTTGTACTTGATGCGGTCGCTCCTATCTCTGCTGTCGCTGCGGTCGCCGCCGCCCTCTGCTCAAACGCCCGTCGCGCCTCGAGGTTCGCCTGCAGCGCCCGCAGGTAGTTCCGCTGCAGGCCGCGGGCCTCGGGCAGCGCCGCCGTGTCCCAGGCAATGTCCACGAGCGCGAGACTGCCGTCGAGCACGTCGTCGTCGCTCTTGAGGCCCGCCGCTAGATGCGCCTTGAGCACGCGCCGGATGTGCGCCGCCTCTTCGCGGGGCCGCACGAACGGCTCCAGCGCCGCCCGGATGCTCTGTGCCGTGTCCGCTGGCGAGGTCATGGTGGTTTGGATTGCTGTATCTTATGTGAATATCATGATTTTGTCGGGCCGTCTCAAAACCGCATCTCGCGAGAACGTATAAACAACAATTTGGCGAATTACAGCGGTCACAGCCCTGGACAGCTCCAGCCAATCGCCGCTGGGCCTGCTGCAGCTCCCTGTTGCGCCTGTGGCGGGGTGGCCCTTTTGCCTGGGACTGCCGCTAGCGCCGATCGAATTTCGCATTTTATTCTGCATTAAATTTAATTCCGGCCGACCGTTGCTGCTCTGCTGCCTTTGTTTTTAAAATTTTTAGCCTCCCGCAGCCTGCCAGCAAAAAAACATCATCACCAAAACCCCCTCCGTCGCCCACGCGCGTCTGAAGAGCCTCACTTTTCGACGACACCACACACCCAACGATACCCTCTTACAGATCATTTTATTTGGCGTGAGGTCTGGAATCAGCATTAGAAGGAGCATATTGATACAACACTCGTTTGAACGGCCTGGGAGAGGCTCGTGTTGCTCTTCTTTTCTTCGTCTCCTCCGATCTCGAGCTTTGCGACGGGCAGCAACACCTCCGCAAGGGTCTCCCGACGACACCCTGAGCTGAATCCCCTGGGATGCGACGCCCTCCTCTCTTTTAGATACACCTAATACACACGACTCCCCGACACCCATCCGCCACGATGTCGAACCCCAACTACAACCGCGATGTGTCGCAGTACAAGTACTCGGCCATGTCCAACCTGGTCCTCCAGGCGGACCGCCGCTTTGTCTCCCGCCGGAAAGACGAGCCCACCGGCGACCCCGAGTCCGTGGCCGGCCGGCTGCAGATCCAGGACATGGGCTCGCGCATCGCCCGCGAGGCCGCGCCCAAGACCAAGAAGGCCTCGGCCATGCCCGACGTCAAGCGAGGCGACTTCCGCGAGGGCGAGGCCATCCTGCAGCGCGAGCAGCGCAAGCGCCAGGGCCAGGCGGCGGCGCTCCGCGGCACATCCATCCTGGGGGGCGCCGACCTGCTGGTCGAGGGCCTGCGGTACCGGCCACGGACGAGCGCGACGCGGTCGACGTTCGAGCTGATCCTGTCGCTGGTCGCGCGGGCGCTCGGCGACGTGTCCCACGAGATCGTGCGCAGCGCCGCCGACGCCGTGCTCGAGTACCTCAAGGACGACGACCTCAAGGACTTTGACAAGAAGAAGGAGGTCGACGACATCCTGGGCGCCAGCATGAGCGCCAAGGAGTTCAACGAGCTGGTCAACCTGGGCAAGAAGATCACCGACTACGACGCGCAGGACGACGACGACGCCGACGCCGAGATGGCCGACGGCGGCGGCGCCAACGACGACGAGGAGATCGACGAGCGCCAGGGCGTCGCGGTCGACTTCGAGGAGGACGAGGACGAGGACGCCATTGTCAACGAGGTGCGCGACGTGTCGTCCGAAGACGAGGACGGCGACGACGACGGCGACGACGAGGACGACGACCGGCCTGGCCTCGCAGAAGAGGCCAACGCCGGCGAGGCGGGGCAGGACCGCGACGAGGAGGAGCTGGGCTTCGTGGACGGCGACGCCATGATCATCGACCCGTCCGCGTCGGGCGCCGCAGGCGGCCGCGGCCGGCGGCAGGACAAAGAGAAGAGCGAGAACTTTGTGGCCGCGCGCGACATCGACGCCTACTGGCTGCAGCGGCAGATCGGCCAGCTGTACCCCGACGCCCACATCCAGCACGACAAGACGACGCAGGCGCTGCACATCCTGTCGGGCGAGCCTGACGAGCCCGAGGGCAGCGACAAGCCGCTGCACGAGATCGAGAACGAGATGATGGAGCTGTTCGAGTACGAGCACCCGGAGATCACCCAGAAGCTGATCGACAACCGCGAGAAGATCGTGTGGCTGACGAAGCTGGCCCGCGCCGAGAACGCCGACGAGCGCGCCACCATCGAGCGCGAGATGGCCTCCGAGGGCCTGCGCTGGATCCTCAACGAGCTGCAGGGCAAGACGGACGGCGACGCGGCAGCCAAGAAGGGCAAGATGGAGATCAAGATGGACGTCGACTCGGGCGCCTACGGCGGCGGTGGTGCCACGGCAGCAGCGCCGAAGCCGGAGGACGGCAAGGATGGCCAGCTGGTCGGCGGCCTGCAGCCGCGCCGCACGATCAACCTCGAGAACCTTGTCTTCGAGCAGGGCAACCACCTGATGACGAACCCGCGCGTGGCGCTGCCCGACGGCTCGACGAAGCGCGCCTTCAAGGGCTACGAGGAGATCCACATCCCCACGCCCAAGAAGCGCAGCGACCCCAAGGACTCCAACATCCCAGTCACCGAGCTGCCCGCGTGGGCGCGCGGCCCCTTCGAAGGCAACCCGACGCTCAACCGCATCCAGTCGCGCTGCTACCCGTCGGCGTTCGAGGACGACGGCAACATGCTCATCTGCGCCCCCACGGGCAGCGGCAAGACCAACGTGGGCATGCTCGCGATCCTGCGCGAGATCGGCAAGAACCGCGACCCGGCCACCGGCGAGATCGACCTCGACGCCTTCAAGATCGTCTGCATCTCGCCGCTCAAGGCCCTCGTCCAGGAGCAGGTCGGCAACTTCGGCAAGCGGCTGGCGCCCCTGGGCATCCGCGTGGCCGAGCTGACGGGCGACCGCCAGCTCACCAAGCAGCAGATCGCCGAGACCCAGATCATCATCACCACGCCCGAGAAGTGGGACGTCATCACGCGCAAGGCCACCGACCTGTCCTACACCAACCTCGTGCGCCTCATCATCATCGACGAGATCCACCTGCTGCACGACGACCGCGGGCCCGTCCTCGAGAGCATCGTCAGCCGCACCCTGCGCAAGACGGAGCAGACGGGCGAGCCCGTGCGCCTGGTCGGCCTCTCGGCCACGCTGCCCAACTACCGCGACGTCGGCAGCTTCCTGCGCGCCGACCCCAAGACGGGCGTCTTCCACTTCGACGGCTCCTACCGCCCCTGCCCGCTGCGCCAGGAGTTCATCGGCGTCACCGACCGGAAGCCCATCAAGGCGCTCAAGACGATGAACGACATCACCTACACGAAGGTGCTCGAGCACGTCGGCAAGAACCGCAACCAGATGCTCATCTTTGTGCACTCGCGCAAGGACACGGCCAAGACCGCGCGCCACATCCGCGACAAGGCCCTCGAGCTCGAGACCATCAATCAGATCCTCAAGCACGACTCCGGCAGCCGCGAGATCCTGCGCGAGGCGTCCGACCAGGCCCTCGACAAGGACCTGAAAGACCTGCTGCCCTACGGCTTCGGCATCCACCACGCCGGCATGACCCGCGCCGACCGCACCGACGTCGAGGACCTGTTCGCCCAGGGCGCCATCCAGGTCCTGTGCTGCACGGCCACGCTGGCCTGGGGCGTCAACCTGCCGGCGCACACGGTCATCATCAAGGGCACGCAGGTCTACTCGCCCGAGAAGGGCAGCTGGGTCGAGCTGAGCCCGCAGGACGTGCTGCAGATGCTGGGCCGCGCGGGCCGCCCGCAGTACGACACCTACGGCGAGGGCATCATCATCACGACCCAGAACGAGCTGCCGTACTACCTGTCGCTGCTCAACCAGCAGCTGCCCATCGAGAGCCAGTTCGTCAGCCGGCTCGTCGACAACCTCAACGCCGAGATCGTGCTGGGCAACGTGCGCACGCGCGACGAGGCGGTCGAGTGGCTCGGCTACACGTACCTGTTCGTGCGCATGCTGCGGTCGCCGGGCCTGTACCAGGTGGGCGCCGAGTACGAGGACGACGAGGCGCTCGAGCAGAAGCGCGTCGACCTGGTGCACTCGGCGGCGCTGGTGCTGCGGAAGGCGAGCCTCGCCAAGTACGACGAGAAGACGGGCCGGCTGCAGGGGACGGAGCTGGGCCGCATCGCGTCGCACTACTACATCACGCACGGGTCCATGGAGACGTACAACAACCTGATCCAGCCGTCGATCTCGACGATCGAGATGTTCCGCATCTTCGCGCTGAGCGCCGAGTTCAAGTACATCCCCGTGCGCCAGGAGGAGAAGCTGGAGCTGGCCAAGCTGCTGGGCCGCGTGCCCATCCCCGTCAAGGAGAGCATCGAGGAGCCGCACTCCAAGGTCAACGTGCTGCTGCAGGCGTACATCTCGCGGCTGCGGCTCGACGGCCTCGCCCTCATGGCCGACATGGTCTACGTCACGCAGTCCGCCGGCCGCATCCTGCGCGCCGTCTTCGAGATCACCCTCAAGAAGGGGTGGGCCGCCGTGGCCAAGACGGCGCTCGACCTGTGCAAGATGGCCGAGAAGCGCATGTGGCCGACGATGTCACCGCTGCGCCAGTTCCCGACGTGCCCGCGCGACATCGTGCAGAAGGCCGAGCGCATCGACGTGCCCTGGAGGAGCTACTTCGACCTGGACCCGCCGCGCATGGGCGAGCTGCTGGGCCTGCCGAAAGCGGGCACCACCGTGTGCCGCCTCGTGGCCAAGTTCCCGCGCCTGCAGCTGCAGGCGCACGTGCTGCCCATCACGCGGTCCATGATGCACGTCACCCTGACGATCACGCCCAACTTTGAGTGGGACGACGAGGTGCACGGCCTGTCCGAGAGCTTCTGGATCGTCGTCGAGGACTCGGACGGCGAGGACATTTTGTACCACGACCAGTTCCTGCTGCGCAAGGAGTTCGCGGTCTCGGACGCCAACGAGCACGTCGTCGAGTTCACCGTGCCCATCACCGATCCCATGCCGCCCAACTACTTCGTGTCCGTCATCTCGGACCGCTGGATGCACGCCGAGACGCGCCTTGCGGTCCCCTTCCAGAAGCTGATGCTGCCCGACAAGTTCCCGCCGCACACGGAGCTGCTCGACCTGCAGCCCCTGCCCGTGTCGGCGCTCAAGACGAAGGACCAGATCGCCCTGTACCCGGAGTGGGACACGTTCAACCGCATCCAGACCCAGACGTTCAACTCGCTGTACGCGACCGACCAGAGCGTGCTGGTGGCGTCGTCCACGGGGAGCGGCAAGACGGTGTGCGCCGAGTTTGCGCTGCTCCGGCTCTGGGCCAGCCAGCAGAACAGCAGGGAGAGCGAGAGCGACGACGAGGTCGCCCGCGCCGTGTACGTGGCGCCGCTGCAGGAGATCGTCGACGTGCGCTTCCGCCACTGGGAGCACCGGTTCGACAAGCTGCGCGGCGGCGCCCGCCAGGTGGTGAAGCTGACGGGCGAGGCGACGGCGGACCTCCAGCTCCTGAAGCAGGGCGACCTGATCCTGGCGACGCACGCCCAGTGGGACGCGCTCGCGCGCCGGTGGCAGCGGCAGAAGCTCGTGCAGTCGGTGCGGCTGTTCATCGCGGACGAGCTGCACATGCTCGGCAGCCCCACCGCGCAGGGGTACCAGTACGAGCTGCTGGTCTCGCGCATGGCGTTCATCCGGGAGCAGCTGCAGGGGGCGAAGGCCTCCTCTTCGCTGCCCCCCTTGCGCATCGTCGCCCTCAGCGCGTCGCTGGCCAACGCCCGCGAGATGGGCAGCTGGATCGGCGCGAGCAAGCACGACATCTACAACTTCAGCCCGCAGGTCCGCCCCGTGCCGCTGGAGCTGCACATCCAGTCGTACACGGTGCCGCACTTCCCCTCGCTGATGCTGGCCATGGCCAAGCCGACCTACCTGGCCATCACGCAGCTGTCGGCGGCGCAGCCGGCGCTGGTGTTCGTGCCCAGCCGCAAGCAGACGCGTGCGACGGCCCGCGATTTGTTACTGGCGTGCGTGGCGGACGACGACGAGGACCGGTTCCTGCACATAGAGGACCCGGCGCAGCTGGCCCCGCTGCTCGAGAAGGTGCAGGAGGCGGCGCTGCGCGAGGCGCTGTCGCACGGCGTCGGCTACTACCACGAGGCGCTGAGCGAGACGGACCGGCGCATCGTGCGGTACCTGTTCGTCAACGGCGCGGTCCAGGTGCTGGTGGCGTCGCGCGACGTGTGCTGGGAGCTGGACGTGACGGCGCACCTCGTCGTGGTCATGGGCACGCAGCACTTCGACGGGCGCGAGCACCGCTACGTGGACTACCCGCTGAGCGAGGTGCTGCAGATGTTCGGGCACGCGCTGCGGCCGGCGCGCGAGGCGCAGGGCCGCAGCCGCGGCGTGCTGATGCTGCCCGCGGTGAAGCGCGAGTACTACAAGAAGTTTTTGAACGAGGCGCTGCCCGTGGAGTCGCTGCTGCACGACAACCTGGCGGACGCGTTCATGACGGAGGTCAGCACCAAGACGATTGCGTCGGGCGACAGCGCGCTGGAGTGGGTGACGCGCACGTACCTCTACCGGCGGCTGTGGGCGAACCCGAGCTACTACAGCCTGCCGGCGCGGACGGACGACGCCATGGGCCAGTTCATGACGGAGCTGGTCGAGGAGACGCTGCACGAGCTGCGCGACACGAAGCTGGCGACGATCGACGACGACGAGGGCGACGTGGCGCCGACCAACGGCGCGCTCGTGGCGTCGCACTACAACCTGTCGTACGTGACGATGCAGACGCTGCTGCTGTCGCTGACGGCGCGCACGAAGCTCAAGGGCCTCCTGGAGATCGTGACGGCGGCGGCCGAGTTCGAGGCGATCCAGACGCGGCGGCACGAGGAGGGGCTGCTGCGGCGCATCTACGATCGGGTGCCCGTGAAGATGGCCTCTGCGGGCGGCGGCGAGCCCGACTACAACTCCCCCGCCTTCAAGGCGTTCGTGCTGCTGCAGGCGCACTTCTCGCGCATGCAGCTGCCGATCGACCTGGCCAAGGACCAGGAGGTGGTGGTGCGCAAGGCGCCGAGCCTGCTGAGCGCGGCGGCGAACCTGCTGGTGGACGAGGGCCACCTCAACGCGCTGCAGGCGATCGAGATGCAGCAGATGGTGGTGCAGGCGATGTGGGACCGCGACAGCCCGCTGAAGCAGATCCCGCACTTTACGCCCGAGGTGATCAAGGTGGCGGCCAAGTATGGGTACGTTTCTCTCCCTCTCTCTTCTCTCTCTCTCTCTCTCTCTCTCTCTATAGTGCACTATTGTTTCCCGTTTACTAACGTCCCCCCACAGAATCAAGGACGTCTTCGACTTCATCGACAAGATGAACCCCGAGGAGAACCCGCAGTACGCGCGGCTCGTCAAGGACCTGGGCCTCACGCAGGCGCAGCTCGTCGAGGCCGCCCACTTCACCAACGACAAGTACCCGGACATGTCGCTCGACTTCGCCGTCGAGGACGAGGACCAGCTGGAGACGGGCGCGGACATGTTCCTCAAGGTCAAGCTGGCGCGGGAGGAGGACGAGGACGAGGACGAGGAGGACAGCGACAAGGACGACGAGGAAGAGTTTGACAACTCGGTGCACGCGCCCTTCTTCCCCGGCACGCGCACCAGCGGCTGGTGGCTGATCGTGGGCGAGGAGAGCACCAAGACGGTCATCGGCATCCGCTACGTGACGGTCGGGCGCAAGCCGCTGCAGATCCGCGTCAAGGCGCGGCTGCCGGACGCGCCGGGCAAGCACACGTTCAAGCTGTACCTGATGAGCGACAGCTACGTGGGCGTGGACCAGGACCCGTCGTTTACGGTGAACGTGGCGGAGGGCATGGACGAGGACAGCGACGAGGAGGAGGAGGAGGAGGAGGGGGCAGAGGAGGAGAGCGAGGAGGCCAGCGAAGAGGGCGGCGAAGAGGGCAGCGAGTAGGAAAAGCGAGTAGGGAAAACCGGGAGGTTGAAAACAAGCGAAAGCCGGGATCGAGTGTCTGCCGGAGGTCTACAAAAAGGGCGTCATGGTTTCCGTCAGAGGTGTATATTACGGAGTCGAGCTGTATATTGTCGCACATGATTTTATTTGGTCCTTGTTTATTTATTTGCTTGCTTTATTCGATTTTGTTTAATTTATATCTTGACTTCTCGTGGTTTTGAAATGCTGTGCCCACGTCCGACTATGACTTGGTCTTAGGTTGATATGCTGCGACCTGAAAGGGGGTGGCTGGCGAACATTGTAATACGAGGACCATGCTTTTGTCTAAATATGCTGCTCTTCCATTTTTTATTCTACATCAAAATAGTAGTAGCTTTTCTTGTGCGGACAGACGTGAAATCAGTGAACGCCGCGTCGCCTCCCATCGCTGAAACGAAACCCACCCCAATACCAGACCTAGAGAAACTTGGCCAGCCTCTGCCCCAATTCACCACAATTTGTAAAAAAGGGCCCCTTTCCCTCATGGCGACTGGTTTCTTTCCTCCTGGCGGTCCAGGCGTGCGGATGATGGCCCCGGCTCGGCATCTGGCACCGGTAGTTGTCTTCGCGAAGACGCGCCGCCGGTGGGCGGCGTCGGGGTGCGCCCGTTTAGCCTAACGGCAGCAAATCGTTTAGCAAGGGGCTCGCCAGAGTCCGCGTCGCGGTTGGCGGCCGCAGACGTGGAAGAAGAAGAACGCGAGAGAGGAGCAGCAGGAGGAGGAGGAGGGGGGTCAGAACCACGAGGAGAGAGAGGAGGAACATCGGCGGCAGAGAGAGCAGCATCTTTGCGGCGCTCGCTGCTGCTGCCACCACCACTACTTCCGGCGCCGTCACCGGTGCTGCCACCACCATCACGGACACCATTCGAGCCACTACCCCCGGCATCTTTATTACCACCACCACCGACACCGCCCCGCAAACTTCCACTGCGCGCGACACGTCTCTTGCCGCTGCCGCTGCCACTGCCGCTGCCACTGCCACTACCTTTTCTGCGGATGGTGCCTAGGTACTGGATGTCCTCCATCTCCTCTCGGGGACGCTTGGGTATTCGCTCACCGGAAGATGACTGCAGGATCATCAACAGCGTCTGCCACCCGGGCGTTGACTGCAGCTGGAAGGAGTCGGCAAGGTCGTGTTGCGTCGCCACGCGGCAGAGTAGAGATTCCTCGTCCTGGATCGCGTGGTTAGAACTGGAAGGCATACAAGCAAAATACTTAAACCCTAAAACAAGATCATACCTTTGATAATACATCCATCTGGTGGAGGCGGCAGAGGAGATGGAAATTCGACACGTGCAGGTCCTTGGCGTCGGACCGCCCCGACTGGGACTGGGCCTTGAGCGTGCGCGCCACCGCCGAGAGCTCTTGGCTCTCGCCGATGAACCCGCGGTTCTCGATGGGAAAGCCCACGTCGGTGAAGACGGGCTTCGCGACGTCCGGGAAGCCGTGCGTCAGCGTGACGAAGAGGTACTCGACGGGGAACGCCGGCTTGGCGTTCTCCTGCACGTTGGCGCCGTACTCGTTGATGTGGCGGTAGAAGACCTCGGGAATGTAGCGCGTGCGGCTGACGGAGCCGTCGTCCTCCTCCTCGTCGCGCACCAGCACGGACTCGGGCTCCGCCGAGGGCTCGACGATGTCGGCGCGCACCATCTCGACGGCGTCGTTGGACATCTGGTAGGCGGAGATGGCGATCTCGCCGGCGTCGTTGCCCGAGATGACGCAGGTGACGAAGTCGGAGCCGAACCGCCCCGTGTCGCTCCACTTGGTCGGCTTGGGGTGCTGCGCCTGCAGCCGCGCGGCGAAGATGACCTCCTGCGACGAGAGGAAGAAGGAGTCCGCGTGGCGCTTGCACACGACCGAACCGTCGCCGGCGCCGGCGTCTAGCAGGTCCGTCCAGACCACGCCGATTTTTGCGAGGCCGCTCAGTTTGGCGACCGCGTCGACGGCCTGCTCGTCCTCCCACGCGTTCAGCGAAACACCGTCGCTCTCGTCCACCTGCGGCGGCTCGTAGATGACCTCGACGACGGCCTTGATGCCCAGCGGCACCACGTCGTACGCCTCGTACCGGCCGTAGAGGTAGCCCAGGCGCTGGCTGCCACTCTTGCGCCAGGCGTCGATGAAGGAGTCCACGATGGCGGGCGACGCGAACTCGACGTGGTCCACGTTGCGGAACGCCTGTGGCTGCAGGGAGATGGCGCTGGGCTGGCACTTGCTGCAGATGCCCTCGGGCCACGGCGCGTGGCCAGACGGGCAGTCGTGGCGGACGCGGAAGAAGGGCTCGACCAGGGGCGGGATGTAGGAGGCGCCGTGCTCGGGTTTGTTCTTCTCGGAGTTGATCTTGCGCAAGTATGAGTGGAAAGAGAGGTACTTGATCTTGCGCTCGCTGAGGTAGTCGGCGTTGAAGGGGTCGAGGGGCTGGCAGTAGTCGCACATGCCCTTGGCGCCGTGGCGGCACATCTTAGGGTCGCGCTTCCGCGGGATCTTGCCGTCGAGCTTGTCGAGGCGGTCGTCCAGCTTGGACTGCGTGACGACCTCCCAGGGGTTTCGTATGCGCGCGGCCGGGGCCGAGATCGACGCCGTCGTGGCCGAGGCGGAGGTGGGGAGAGGGTCGATGGGCCGGTCTTCGGCGGGGAGGACGGGCTGGCCGTTGAGCCGGTTGGTGGAGGACGAGAGCGTCTGGGCCGTCGCGGCGGAGGCGTCGCCGTTTACGTGGCCGTTAGCGGTGTCGCCATCCTTGTGCGTGTATTCTATAAAGACCATGTCGCCGTGGCTGCAAGGGTCAGCTAGGGTATGAAAGCCATGGAAGGCCTCGCCGAAGAGCTCTCAACCTACCCGAGCCCGGTCTGGGCGATGGAAACGTTGGCCACATCGGCCACCCTCCGCTTCTCGCCCCGGCTTCCGGGATTGTTAGAGACGGTGATTGACCGCGGGTCAACGGTCGGCGGGAGCTTAGGCAGCAACTGGGACGGCAGGTTAGCAGGCAGCCCCGAGGATCTCACGAGTACGGACCGGCCGCAGAGCCGAGGGGATCTCGATCTACCTTTCGCATGACATCGCCAAAGGTATCGTCCTTGCCGACCTCCTGACGGATCATGCCGTCGGGGCCGCGGAAGCGCAGCAACATGGCGGCGGAGATCTGGAGTTCGGGTTACAGAGGACGGGCGAAGGAGAGCGGTGATTCGAGGCGGAGGAGGGGATGCTGTGCGAGTCTGGCGGGAGTGTGCTGCGTGGAGAAGAAAGGCAGCAAATAGTGAGGCTGATGAGAAACTGAAGAAACTATGAAGAAAAGGAACAGGGACGGAGAAGGGCAAGAACGCAAGAGACGAGGAGCTAAAAGAAGAAAGAGCAAGTAGCAATTCGTGAGGAAGGTGCCTGTTGGTGGGGAGCCGTAGCTGCAAATGCCCATCTAAGCAATCGTCATGCCCGTCATTGCCTGAGCTCGACTGGGCAGGCGCCCCACACCGCAGCCCTCCCTGAGTTTCCAGCTGTGGCAATGTGGCGGCTGTGGCGCGGCCAGCTGTGGCGTGTGCTTGTATATTTCGGACCAATGAGAGCGAAGGACACGCCTAGCCGGGCCGTGTGAGGTTAGCTGTCCTTTTGCGCCAGGGCAGCAGACAG
This sequence comes from Sporothrix brunneoviolacea, assembly GCA_021396205.1. Classification (NCBI taxonomy): domain Eukaryota; kingdom Fungi; phylum Ascomycota; class Sordariomycetes; order Ophiostomatales; family Ophiostomataceae; genus Sporothrix; species Sporothrix brunneoviolacea. The sequence continues at coordinate 22,680 of WNYD01000295.1, forward strand.
GGACAGCCGCCAGTTTGGCAGAATTTCGTTTTTGTGATCCCTGTCTCTAACTGTCTTAGGTGGCCGTCCGAGCAACATCACATCGCCATCGCCCATCATCACCACGCCGTTGCCATTGCACACGTCTCCACGCCACGCCGCCTGCCACCATCTCGCTACGTTCTCTCCCGGCTGGTGAACTTCTGTCTTTCTCTCTTTTCCTTTTCGTTTCTGTTTTCCTTCTTTTCTCGCCGTTCCTTTTCGTCTCGACCTCTCCAACGAAACCCAGAAACGGGAAAACGACACGACAAACTCAACCCCCCCCCCCAGACCGCCACCATGTTCTCCCTCGACGTCGACTGGAAGGGCCTCATCCTCCCCTTCGCCTACATCCTCGTCCTCGGCGGCACCTTCGTCACCTTCTCCACCATCTACCGCAAGCGCAAGGCCCGCCAGAGCGCCAACCTGAGCCCCTGGTTCCCGCCGCACCTCCAGCGCAGCATCTACCTGTCGCTGCTCCACATGGAGCCCGAGCCCGGCGCCGCCGCCTCCGAGAAGCCCCCCAAGGTCCCCGACACCGTACTGCGCGCCGCCCTGCTGCGCCGCGCCGTCGAGGACATCCGCCGCATCATCCAGATCCGCACCGGCAAGCAGGCCTGCTCCACGCTGCTGCAGCGAGGCAGCGTGGGCGATGACCTGTGGCAGCGGTTCAGCCGCGCCGAGAAGGAGATGGAGGACGAGCTGCGCGACGTCGTCATGGAGGCCAACGCGCTGGTGCCCAACTGGGGCCAAATCATCTTCCAGACGGCCAACGCCATCGCCGGCAACGAGGCGCTGCGCGCGAAGCTCGACGCCATCCAGGCGCAGGTCGCCGGCGAGAAGGCGTGGTGGGCGACGCGGCGCGCGAGCATCGAGCGGGGCCTGCTGGCCGGCGAGGAGAAGGAGAAGAGCAGCAAGCAGCAAGGAGGCGCCCCGTCCCCGACGGCCGCGAGCAAGACCTCGGACGACGACGCCGTCCTGGTGGACGTGAGCAGCACCCCGGCGGCGGCGGCAGCACCAGCACCGACGCCGGCACCCACGACGTCCACACCAGGCGGCAAGAAGAAGAAGGGCAAGAAATGAGGCACGCAAGAGAGAGCAGACATCCTGTTACAGAGACTCTGCTGGTGGACGAAGTGGCCCAGGCGCTCTACGTTGTATAGTAATATTTGTTATTTTCCCATTTTTAAAGGAGCCAACAAAAAGAAGAGAAGCTGAGGAGCGGCAGGCAGGGAGTTGCTGCAGCTGGGACGTACAATCATCACCTTGCTAGAAGATCACGGCGTTTCATAGGGCGCAAAGGCTACGTTATTCATATTTTTATTCGGTTTCACGAAATTATATTCTACAAGATTTCTATCACGCGTGGGAATGCAGGTGCCGGTGCGTTGAACCAAAATGGGTTGTGACAATTTTCTCTTTTGTTTAAATCAAAAATGCTGGGCACTACCAAATGCTCCTCCTCCCCGAACAAAGACTCCGCGCTGTGTGCTATGAATGCGCCGCTTGCCGTGAAGCAGTCACAAGAAAAAAAAAAAATCAAAACAGAGGAAAGGAAAATAGGAGGGGAAAAAAGGCAAAGACGCTGAAAACAGAAAATTAAGGAGCTAATGGAAGGGCGGCCTAGTAATGCCCAGCCTTGTGCCGCATGGCTTCGTCGTCGGCGTCGGCTGCCAGGCGGGCCCGGCGCGCGTCCTCGATGACGTTCTCGACCGTCAGGGGCCGCCAGCGCGGGGCTGCTGCCGCCCGCGGCGGCGAGGCCGACCGCTGCACGCGTCCCGCCGCCGTAGGGCGGGAGTGGCA
>WNYD01000296.1:0-23795 GCA_021396205.1 Sporothrix brunneoviolacea
CCTTCACAGGGTCTCTCAACGCTGCTGGCAGAGCTTAAAAAAAACAGAAATTAAAAAAATAGACTGTGCAGCAGCCGGCGCGGTTCCACGCGATCGTGCGGGCGTGGCTGGGGGAGGGGGACGGGCATTCTACTCTCTGATGACGTGCACGGCACGCTATTGTTTTGCTGCTTTGCTTATCTCGCCCGTCTCGCGATTTCGTGCTCGCTCGGCCTCGCTGTCGCCATCGCGACGATACATAGCTATCATCACAGGATCACAAATCATTTGCACTGCCTTTTTTTCTCTCGTTATTTTGGTTCATTTTGTTTCTGTGCTTTCGTTTTTCGTCACTCCGCGCGTCTGTGCCGGCTTCCGATGGCCCTTCGGCGATGCCCAAATAGGCAATTCTCGTGTTAGTGCTGGAGCGGGCCTTGACGCAGAATCCGCCTGGATGGCGTCACCGCACGACCTGGCGCTAGCAGAGCCAAGCGGCGGTTCGCAGGAAGCATCCAAGCGACGGCGAAGCACGAGGTGAGCGATGGAGTCGATCGAGTAGATGAACAGGGCTGTGTCGGGTTTTTGAGATGGCTGACGCTGTGTGTCGTCGGCTGTCTTTGTTGTCTCAACTTTCCATCTCGAGGCAAAGAAACATCTCGACATCTGAATAGCCTCATTTCCACATCGTCGCTCTCTCCGTGCCTTCCTCTCCATCATGACTGTCTCCAACGGTGCCAACGGCACCTCCTCCGGCTTCACACTCCCCCCAGCTCCCATCCCGTCCCCCATCTCCCCCCCCGTCAGCGCCCTCTTCCCCGACAACCAGAGCCCCATCGTCAGCGCCACCTACGCCCACGAGCCGCGGCCCGTCCGCGCCATCTTCATCGGCGCCGGCCTCTCGGGCGTCGCCTTCGCCTACAAGGCCCGCCTCGTCGAGCAGTTCGCCTACACCATCTACGAGAAGAACGCCGACGTCGGCGGCGTCTGGCTCGAGCACACGTACCCGGGCATCTCGTGCGACGTGCCGGCCCACGGCTACTCGTACACCTTCCGGCCGAACCCGGACTGGAGCCGGTTCTATGCCGAGGGAGCGGAGATCCGCCAGTGGCTGCAGACGCAGGCGCGCGACTACGGGCTGTACGAGCACGCCAAGTTCGGCCACGAGGTGCAGGGCGCCGTGTGGGACGAGGAGCGGGGAGTGTGGACGGTCGAGGTCAAGGACCTGGCCACGGGCCGCGTGTTTACCGACGAGGCGGAGGTGTTTATCAACGGGAGTGGCTCTTTGAAGTAGGTCGGATGGGAGAGCGCCCGGATGGGAGAGGAGAGTATGCGTGCCTATGGACACAAAGATGCTAACGGCTGCAGCAACTGGAAGTGGCCCGACATCCCCGGCCTGCACGACTTCCAGGGCGCCCTCCTGCACACGGCCCAGTGGGACGACAAGGTCGACCTGGCCGGCAAGCGCGTGGCCGTCATCGGGTCCGGCGCCACGGGCATCCAGATCGTCCCGGCCATCCACCCAGGTCAGCTCCCGCTCTTCTTATTTTTGTTCCTTTTTCCTTTTTCCTTTTTCCTTTTGCCTGCTCGTCTAACAGCGCCAGTCGTCAGCCACCTCGTCTCCTTCAACCGCTCGCCCACCTGGATCGCCCCCGACTTCGCCTGGCAGCTGGCCAAGGACGGCCGCGAGACGCGCTACTCCGAGGAGCAGCGCCGCGAGTGGCGCGAGCACCCCGAGACCCTGCGCCAGTACCGCCGCGACGTCGAGCACGCCATGAACTCGCGCTTTCCCTCCTTCTACAAGAGCTCCGAGGCCCAGCGCCAGGGCCAGGCCTTTGTCGCCGCCGCCATGCGCAAGAAGCTGGCCGGCCGGCCCGACCTCGTCGAGAAGCTCGTGCCCGCGTTTGAGCTGGGCTGCCGGCGCGTCACGCCCGGAAACGGCTACCTCGAGGCGCTCGCGGCGCCCAACTCCACCGTCGTCACCGCCGGCATCCGCGCCGTCGTCGCCGACGGCATCGTCGACAACGACGGCACGCTGCACGCCGTCGACGTCGTCGTCTGCGCCACGGGCTACGACACCTCGTTTGTGCCGCGCGTGCCCATCGTCGGCCGCGGCGGCGTCAACCTGCAGGACAAGTGGCGCGCCGAGGGCGCCGCCGCCTACCTGTCGGTGGCCGTGCCCGGGTTCCCCAACTACTTCCTCGTGCTGGGGCCCAACTCGCCCATCAGCAACGGCTCGCTGGTCGGCGCCATGGAGTTCCAGCTCGACTACATCCTGCAGTTCGTGACCAAGAAGCTGCAGGCGCAGCGCGTGCAGTCGTTCGCCGTGACCGAGCAAGCCGCGCGCGAGTTCGACGCCTGGAAGAACGACCTCATGAAGGGCCTGTCGTTCTCGGGCGTGTGCACCAGCTGGTACAAGAGCGGCACCGTCGACGGGCCCGTCGTGGGGCCGTGGCCCGGGTCCGTCAACCACTTCATGGAGATCATCAAGGAGCCACGGTTCGAGGACTACGCCTTCACGTACGCGGGGCCGAACCGGTTCACGTACTTGGGCGACGGCCGGGCGCCCAAGGAGGCCAAGGGCGAGCCGCTGGGGTGGTACATGCAGTAGGAGAGGCTGTAATGGCATTATAGTAAATCAAGGCTCTGAATATCAAAAGCGTGGAACAGAAATAAGAGACATAAGACATAAATAGAAGAATCAATGAAGTAGGTGAAAGTAAGAAGAGTATGTGCATATTCACCAGAGAAACATATTCTATAAAACATCTATTTATACTCCCTCCCCCCTAAAACTCCTCCGCATCGTGCCCAAACAGCCATTTCCTCCGCTCGCCGAACCCCCAGTAGATCGGATTGTCCTCCACATCCTGCGTCATCGCCTCGTCGCGCGCCGCCTGCTCCGCGCCGTCCGGCAGATGGTACGCCGCCTGCAGCTGCCGGCCCCAGCGCTGCAGCGCCGACGCGCGCGGCTGGCGCACCCGCTGGTAGGTCTGGATGGCGGCGGCCAGCGTGTCCCGGGTCGCGCCCTGCAGCGCCTTGCGGAGGACGGCGGCGTCCTCGCAGGCCATGGCGGCGCCCGACGCCATGTACGGCAGCATCGGGTGGGAGGCGTCGCCCAGCAAGACGGCCTTGCCGGCGGGGTGCGCCCAGTTGTCGACCATCTCGAGGTCGTAGAGGCGCCATTTGAGGAAGCCCTGCGCTGGTTAGCCACGGCACCTCGGTAGCTACAGATGCCAGATGCTCGATCTCGACTCCGTCGCCGTCGACTCACCTTCCCTGCCAGCGCCGCCAGCTTCTGCACCCGCGGCTCCCAGCCCGCAAACCGCTCCACCAGCTCCGCGTTGTCGGCGATGACCAGCTTCGTCTCGCCCTCGGCCAGCTTCTGGTCGTGCATCGTCGCCTCGGCCACGCAGAACACCACGTTGTAGATCTCGCCGCCGCGCACCGGGTAGCCGATGACGTGCGCGCTGGGCCCGCACCACGAGGCCACCCACGGCTGCGAGATGAGGTCGCGCATCGCCGGGTCCGCCAGCATGTCCTGCCCCGGCACCAGCACCCGGTACGAGATGTCGCCCGTGTCGACGGGCGGCAGCGCGCGGCCCTGGAACGCCTCGCGCGCCTTGCTCTGCACGCCGTCCGCCACCACTAATAAGTCGCCCTCCACCCGGGTGCCGTCCGCCAGCAGCGCCGCCGGGCCCTCCCAGTCGTAGCCGTCGACGCGCTGGCTGGCGCGGACGTCGACGCCCAGCTCCTCGGCCTTGGCCAGCAGCACCGCGTGGTAGTCGGCCCGGTGCACCATCAGGTAGCTGCCGCCAAAGTCCCACTCGGGGATGCCGTGCGGCATGTCGGCCAGCACGCGGCCGTCGTCGTAGCGCAGGAAGCGGTTGCCGTTGGAGTACGTCTTCTTCATGTAGGTGAGGTCGATGCCCCAGCGGTGCAGCAGCTTGAAGCTGTTGGGCGGGATGCGCATGCCGGCGCCGACCTCGCCGAACGACGACGCCTGGTCGAGGACCACGACGCTGTGGCCGTCGAAGCGCAGGCCGATGCTGGCGAGCAGGCCGCCGATGCCCGCGCCGACGACGACGACATGAAGCTTGTCGGGGGCAGCCGACGGGCCGCTTGGTGTTGCGTCCGCGTCCCGTGCAGTCATGATGGGAGGAGGGCAGAGGTCTCTGTATTTCCCGGAGTGCTCTCACGTCAACAACAATATGCACAGTGATCCAGAGGGCGTCTTGCTTGAGTTTTGCACGGCTGCTGTTGTCGTCTCCTTTCGGACTACAACACTTTTGAATATAGGGCTGCTATTACTGATCAGTCCATGCCGTCTCTCGCTCTGCCTGACCTGGTCTCTCTCTCTCTCCCTGTCTTCTATTTTTTTTTTTAATTATTATTTTACTCTAGTCCACCCTTTGGCACGACGTGATCCAATTCCACGGTATGGCCTGCTTGCCGCAAGGCCAATGCCTAAACAAGGGCCATCCACACCTCTAGACCAAAACCAGCATCGCCGCGCGCGCGACGCTTGCCAGGGGGTGCGTCTTGCGAACATCTGCAGCGGGATGGCGCCATAGCAGTCGTTGCTGTTTTGGGGCAGTGGTGTCGATAAACGTTGAAGCTTCACCGAGCTACGACTGTTCTCGGATACCATCTGGTCGGCACAGATCACCGACACGGAAGTGCGCCGCTGGCTGTTTGATTTTCCTGGCTAGAGACCAGAGCCTATTTCGTAGCTGTGTTGCATTGAAAATTGATGGCGAGGGGTTCTGCTCCGGCTCGCTCCCTCGGCATTTCGGTGAATTCGGACTAAGAGATCGCATCTGTGCAGCTTCTGTTTTACTAGCTGCACTTGCGTATTGTATCCTCTTGCTGCCTCATTGATTCGCCTCATCGCCAACTAGAGCGTTCTGAGAACAACCCTTACACACCCCCCCCCTTTGCCTCCACCGCCACCATGCCCTCCTTCCCCGTCGACAAGGCCTACCCCACGGTCGCCAACACCTGCCACGGCGACACCACCCCCGTCCTCTCCCTCTTTGACCTCACCGGCAAGACCGCCGTCGTCACCGGCGGCAATGGCGGCATCGGCGGCGGCATCGCCCGGGGGCTCGCCGAGGCCGGCGCCGACATCATCATCCTGCAGGTGCCCGGCGAGGCCTCCGCGTTCCCCCAGGAGCTCGCCGCCGCGACGGGCCGCCGCGTCGACGCCTACGACTGCGACCTGTTCCAGCCGGCCATGATCCGCGACACCGTCCAGCAGATCCTCGCGCGCGACGGCCGCACCGTCGACGTCCTCTGCAACGTCGCGGGCGTCACGGGCGGGTTCGTGCCCGTGCTCGAGGAGACCGACGAGCACCGCGAGAAGGTCGTGCAGATCCACTTCCACGCCGTGTACAGCCTGTCGAAGCTGTTCGGCGACCACATGGCGCGGCGCGGCCGCGGCGGCAAGATCATCAACATCTCGTCGCTGGCGGCGCACCGCGCCATGACGCGCTTCTCCGTGTACGGCGCCATCAAGGCGGGCGTCGGCCAGCTGACGAGCGCGCTGGCCAACGAGCTGGCGGCCTACGACGTGCAGGTCAACGCCCTCACGCCCGGGTGGATCCACACGCCCCTGTCCCAGCGCACCGTCGACAACCCGGAGCGCAGCGGCGAGATCGTGGCGTCGGTGCCGGCCGGCCGCTGGGGCCGGCCCAACGACTTCAAGGGCGTGGCCGTGTTCCTGGCCAGCGCGGCGAGCGACTACATCACGGGCACCGAGATCTTTGTCGACGGCGGGACGCACGGCATGTAAGGGCGGCTAGCCCACGGCGGAGCGTGTTCTTTTGATATTTCGTTCTTTTGTGAAATTTGATGTATAAAACACAATGGATGGACTTTTGGACACACGATGCATTTTCAAACAACCCTTGACAACAGAAAAGAAGAAGGAAGAAGGAAAAAGCCTATAAAACAGCCCCCCCTTAATTGTTGGCCAGTTCCCGCACGTTCTCCCACATCCGCGTCCGCCACGTCGCCGTTGACGGCAGCGTCGGGTGCGACATGAACGCGTGCGGAAGTCCGGGGTAGACGTAGAGTGTTGTCTGGACCCTGTTTTTGTTGTCAGTACGTAGTCTCATCATGAGGAGGACAACAGGGGGGCGAACGGCGACTCACCCGGCATCTTTCAGCTTCTGCTCAAACAACAGACCCTCGTCGCGCAGCGGGTCCAGCCCGGCCACGTGCACGACCACGGGGCTCAGCCCGGCCAGCGACGACGCCGGCACCAGCAGCGGCGACACGTCGCGGTGCGCCGGCTCCGGCTTGTACATGTCCATGAGCCCGCGCAGGCGCGCCGCGCTGATAAAGGGCGCGTCGGCGTTCTGCACGAGGGAGCTGGCGGCCGCGCCGCCCGCGAGCAGGTCCCCAGGGAAGTGGCCGGGGTGCACCGTGGCGGGGACGGTCAGCAGGAGACCCTTGACCGGGGGCAGCGTGGCGGTCTTCAGCGCTCGCAGGGCCACCGCGATGGCCAGCGTCGCGCCCGCGCTGACGCCGCCGACGACGATGCGCCGCGCGTCGATCCCCTGCGCGTCGGCCGCCTGCACGGCCCACTGGAACGCGGCCCAGGCGTCGTTGACGGGCGCGGGAAAGGTGTGCTCGGGCGTGGCGCGGTAGCCGACGTTGAGCACGGCGACGCCCGTGCGGAGGGCAATGTGGCGGCAGTTGGCGTCCTCGGTGTCGATGCTGCCGAGGAAGTAGCCGCCGCCGCGGAAGAAGATGTAGAGGGGAAGCTTGGTCGCCGACGTGTCGACTTCGGTGGGCTTGTAGAGCCGCACCGGGATGGTCACATCGTCACCGCCCGTCGTAGGGATGGCAAAGTCGGCCACGGCTAGGCCCTCGTCCGGGCTGCCGACGACCGTGTTGAACAGGTTGGCGGCGTTGCGGTTGGCGCCCTCGCGGATCTGCTGCGGCGTGGCCCCAGCTGGTGGCACGGGCGGCGACCAGGTCTTTGCATACTCGGTCCACTCGGGGGCCACGGCTGAGAGATGAGAGAAGTCGGCCATTGTGTGCGTCTGGTCACTCTATTGTTGACGACAGCTGTGCAGTGGATGGCGAGATGCGGAATTACGACGAATCGACGCTGGAAACAGAGTGTTCCCAGGCTCGGTGTCGTGCGATATAGTAGGCGTGCTGAAGGTCTGCCCCCGGGCTGCAAATAAAATCTAATCTTGCGGAACGACAAGAAAAAAGAGAAAAGAGAAAAAAAGGCGTCAGACACGGCGTCGTGCTCGAAATCCACGGCGACGAGTAGAACGACCAGACTGGGCTGGACTCAACCCGACGTGCAGATAGGGAGACTCTCGTCGACGTTCGTGTCTGGAGAGCTCCCCCCATCTAAGCTGAATTTGGCTTCGCCGACAGTAATACCGCCATGCCGGCCCGCGTGGCTTCTGATGCAGGCCGTTATTTATTTTATTAGTATATAATTTGGATGTCTTCATAATAGAGACCCGTCGCGTTCCTTGATTCGAGACTAACCTGCAGGTGGCGCTGTGCCGCTTTCTTTTCCTTTCTTTCGTTTCTTGGCCCGTCGTCTTTCTTGCTTTCTGCTTTATCTTTTTATTTTTATGAATCGGTAGCTCCCATCACGCAATATCACTAGTTTCGGTAGCTCTCTGCGGCCTCAAAGAATATTGATATAGTAGAAAGCGAATTTCACAAAAGCCTCCTCCACTGTTTCTTCAACTGCTCATCCCTGCCCGCCTTGCCTGGCTGTGGTGTTCTCACACTGGGAGAACTTCCGTCGGTGTGAGTTGGCCAATATAGTCTACCTCGTGAGAACTGACTGGCCGAACCCCCTTGCTAGATTTTCACAAACTCCCACAGAGTTGTCGCGTGTGGTCTCGTGACAATGCCTCTCCCATCTTCGGCGACAACCACGGCCCTCAATTTATCGACTGCGTACGGAATGAACAGCTGGTAGCCCCCATCGGGATGCACTCTCGGCGTGATGCACTCCCACTCGTTGTGCTCTCGTGCCGCTGCCAACATGGAGTCTTTGGGATTGCGGCCTATGTATGTGCCCGACGCTGGATTGTAAAATGCAAAATAATTGTTCTTATCGACACAGAGCCACTGTGCTTTTAGATTTGTTGGGGGATGCTGTTGGAGGACCAGCTGGTCGCGTCCCACAAGAGTGATTGCTCGGCCGGAGACTTTTTCAAGAATCATGTACGTGTTGTTCGGGCATGGGATCACGGGCCAGTCGACCACGGGACCGCCGACCACGGACGGGTCGCTCGACGGGGTGTCTGCAGTGAAGTCGGCTGTCATGGTGTCCGAAGTATCTGGGATGGCTTTGTCTTGGTTCATCTTGGCGCCCGTCGTAGACTGTCGCCGCTATCGAGCAGATGTTAGCGTCAGTACTAAGAGTATAAGCGCGGCATAAACGCGGGCCATGCTTAGTCGAGCCCGGTCTCTTCCCCGAGGCACGCCACAAGAACGGGAAAGTTAGGCGACTGACCATTCATGTGGCTTCAGAGAGAGCCGATATGTTGTGTTGTAAGAAGCGATTCTTTGAGCGCGATTTGACTGACGAGGTGAGGCTGGACTGACGAGCAGAAGATGCACGGAGGCGTGATAAGGCTACAGCCCCCGCAAGGCGGTCTGAGCCGGCAGAATCAAGGACCAAACACAGCTTCACACGAGAGCAGCAAATCCCGCTACAGCCGAAGCCTATTATATATTATATATAGATACATAACTACGAATAAATCGTTATAAAATTATACGTCGTTTGAAAAGAATTATTCGCACTTGTCTTTTTTATACTTGTTAATAGAATGACCGTTTTAATAAAAATTAAAAAGTAGTAATTATACACTTAGGTGTAAGGAAAGCCGTGGCAAAATAGAACTGGACACAGAACAAAGTTATATGGACTGGGAGAAGATAGACTTCAGCTTACAGAGCTCTCTCCGAGTGGAATTATCCCCACCTCTTTACTAAACTTGTAAAAACTCCCATAGAGTTCTTGCGTGTCCTCCCGTTGCCATACTTGTCCCGTCTCTGGTCACAACTACTGGCCTCAGCTCCCCACCGAGCCAATGGTAGTTCTTGGGATCTTGTCCCGTGATGTCTTGGACGCGCAGTCCACCTCCCGCATGGGTGATTGCTCGGCTGGAGCCCTTTTCAAGAATCATGTACGTGTTGCCCGGCCATGGGACCACGGGACCGTCATCCACGGACTGGTCGCTCGAGGGGGTGTATGCAGTGTAGCCAGTCGTCACAGTATCTGAAGTATCTGGAATGGCCGTGTCCTGGTTCATCTCGACGCCCGTCGTGATTAGATTGCCGCTGCTGCCTAGCAGATGCTATTGTCAGTACTAAGAATATTAAAACAGGGGGCTGTATTAGGTCCTGTCGGGCTCTTCGTCGAGGCATCTCACATCAATGGTTCTTGCAAGTGCAAATACGGAGTATATAGGACGAGAAGATTCGGTGATTTTCCGCACGTATGGGTTAAAAGAGAACCGATATATTTGTTATTTGTTATAAGACGCGATTCACAGAGAGCGATTCAACTAAAGAGGTGAAGCTTGGCTGACGAGTGGAAGACGCACGAGGGCGTGATAAGGATGCAATACCCCACGAGACGAGGAGGGCGTGGGCAGAATCGAGGACCAACCACAAGCTTGCAGGAAACGTCACCGCCTCATACAAAGAGCAGCAAGCCCCGCGACGTCCGATTCGCCGTCAGATTGTACAGCAAGTCCATTACATATATACACATAATTACGAATAAAGCATCATAAAATCAAAACGCCGTCCGCGACGATCCCCTAGTCGTCCTGCTTCCCCAGCTTGATGCTCTTCGCCTTGCGCTGGTTGTTCCAGTCGTTGTTCTGCTTGCCTAGCCACGTCTCGCGCGTCGCCTCGATCGGACCCTCGATCTCCGTGAACGTGCCGCCCGCCGCGTAGATGGCCCGCCCGTGGTACTGCCGGTTGAGCGCCAGGAACACGATCGCGTTGGCAATGTCCTCGGGCTGGTTGATCGGCAGCTTCTCGCGCTGCCAGACGTGCAGCAGGTGCTGCGTGAACTTGGTCTGCACGAACGCGGGCGCCACCAGGTTGATGCGGATGCGGCCCTCGGCGGCCAGCGTGTCGCGCAGGGACCGCACGAGGCCCAGCACGCCGTGCTTGGCCGCGTTGTAGACGGGGATGCCGGCCGTGTCGAGGTAGGACGCGGCCGACCCCGTGGCCACGAAGGCGGCGCCCTGGATGTCGAGCTTGCGGAAGAAGCTGAACGCCAGCTTGGCCGTGAAGATGACGCCACGCAGCGTGACGTCGAGCACGATCAGCGTGGGCTCCTGCAACTTGCCCGTGGCCACGTCCACGGTGTCCGCAAAGACGTCCTCGACCACCTCGTCGATGCCCGCGTTGGCCAGGACGATGTCGATGCGGCCGTACTGGGCGACGGTGCCCTCGAAGACGCGGAGCTGGTCGGCCCAGGTGATGACCGAGCCGGGGTAGAAGTTGACGTTGCTGTCGGTTAGCGGTGTGTTAATTGTAGCGGCAGGCGATGACCTGTGGCCGCTCGGTATCTCGTGGTACCTCGCTTACCTCCCCAGCTCCTGGGCGAGCTTCTCGCCGTTCACCTTGTCGACGTCGAGGAAGTTGACAATGGCCCCCAGGCTATGCAGACGGCGGACACTACGGAGAGTTAGACTCTGCAAGCGGGCAAGATCATGTGTGGTATCCTGGAACATACGTTGCGGCACCAATGCCCGTCGAGCCGCCTGTGAGGATCACCACCTTGCCCCTGGCCTCCTCGAACAGCGGGAGGTCGGACGGGATCTGGACGGCAGTCATGGTGGCTTGTGTTGTTAAAAACAAAATGAATTCAAACCACGTTTTACTCTTTTCAGATGATCTTTGGCATGGCTTCGGTTTGAGGCTTTCCTTTGGTCTGCATGGCCTACTATCTAGATCTACGCTCTTATAACTTATCCGGCCACACACGATCCGAATGCATCACAAAAACGCGCCACCCCATGAGCCAAGGGAATGGCAACATACCGGTGGACTCTTGGGTGATTGACGCCGGGTGTGATACGTCGACATTGCCGTGCCCGTCAGAAGGAGAACGACGGCCGACCGACCTTAGTCTGAGAGGAGAGCTGCACGACCCCGGAAACGCGCTTGCGAGAGTCTATGGGAATAAGAACCACGGCGATGGGAGGAAGAGTGGAGGCGGGCCAAGCTGGTTCGGGGCGGTAGCGTGGTATGAGACTGGGGTGGTCGCGGCGATGCCAAAAGGAGCTACGCCGTGGGGAAGTTGAAAAAAGAGAAGATAGAAAGAGAAAAAAAGCAGACAGGCTAGCCAGCACTAGCTCCTAGAAACAGGCTCACCTGGCAGCCTGTGTATTTCCTGTGCATGCTCCAGAGCCGCGCGAGACCGAGACGCTGCTCAGGCCCTTGCTTCTGGTCATCTTCTGGGACGTAGTTCACATAGGAGAATTCCGGGCCCGTCTTGCGTGATCGCGAGCCCTGAGCCCGGCCAACGGTCTTGGATAAAAAGGGCAACGATTCTCATGCACGTAGATGGAGAGCAGAGAGAAGATAATTAGCGAGTACAAGAGGAAAATAAAATTAATAAAGACACAAGTCCAGTCGACCATCGCAGCCCCTATCTTCCTATATCACAAGCCATTTGTTTTCAGATCACCTCGACTCGATTATAGTCTTCCCTCTCACCATGGGTCTCTGGGTTCTCGAGCCCAAGCAGAACGTCAAGGTGCCCGGCACCGTGCACGTCGAGCGCGACACCGAGGTGCTGCGGTCGCTGACGGCGCATCTCAAGCATGGCACCGGCCGCGAGGATGGCATCGTGCTGGTGCCGCAGCCGTCGGACTCGGTCAACGACCCGCTCAACTGGCCGCGCCGCAAGAAGATCTTCCACAGCTACACGCTGTCCTTCGGCACGGGCCTCGTCTCGGGCACCTGCTACTTCCTCAACCCGTCGGCCTCGCTCATCGCCAAGGAGGTCGGCACCACCGTCACGCAGATGTCGCGGTCGCTGGCCGTGCTGATGCTCTGCATGGGCGTCGCCGGCATCCTGACCACGCCCCTGGCGCGCATCTACGGCAAGCGGCCCGTCTTCCTGGGGCTGAGCCTCGTCTCCGTGCTCGGCTACGGCGTGCTGCTGGCCCACCCCGACAGCCTCGAGTACCTGTACGCGGGCCGCGCGCTCTGGGGCGCCGGCGCCAGCGGCCTCGAGTACCTCGTCAGCTCGAGCGTCGGCGACCTCTTCTACGTCCACCAGCGCGGCTTCCACCTGGCCCTGTGGCACTTTGCGCTGGCCGGCGGCAACTCGCTGGGCCAGGTCATTGCGAGCCAGATCGTGGCCGGCCAGAACTACGTCTGGGCGTTCCGTTATGCGTGCGTTCTCTCCCGGTGCCCGCCTGTCGTCTGATTCCAACTAACAGCCCCCGCAGGGTCATCTTCATGGCGGCCTACGTCGTCGTCCTGTTCTTCCTCGTCCCCGAGACCACCTACGTGCGCTCCAAGAAGTACGACACCGACGTGCTCGAGCTGCTGGCCGGCGAGGTCGACGCCGACGCCGCGAGCTCCTCCAACGGGTCCGAGAGCCACCTGCCGAAGGGCGACGACGACGACGAGAAGCACGCCCCCCAGGCGGACATCGCCGCCGGCGAACCCGACGCCCACCACCCGCAGGAGCTCCGCACCACGTACGCCCAGTCGCTGCGCGTCTACAACGGCCGCTTCAGCGACGAGAACTACTTCAAGGCCCTGGTCGCGCCCTTTGCCACGTACATGCTGCCCGGCGTCGTGTGGGCCGCCTACTCGTACGGCTGCGCCGTCGCCTTCTCGGCCTCGCTGTCCGTCAGCCTGTCGTCTATCTTCACCGTCGCGCCCTACAACTTCTCGACGCGCGCCGTCGGCCTGACCGTGCTGTCGCCCTTCGTCGCCAACATCGTCGGCAACTTCATCCCGGGCCCCGTGGCCGACTGGCTGGTCACGTACATGTCGCGCAAGAACGGCGGCGTCTACGAGCCCGAGTTCCGCAACATCCTGTGCGTGCCCGCCCTGATCACGGGCCTCGCCGGCTACTGGGGCTTCGGCCTGGCCATCCACTACAAGGTCCACTGGTTCGCGCCCGTGTTCTTCTTCGGCCTCGCCGGCTTCTCTGGGTCCATCCTCTCGCTCGTGTCCAACACGTACCTGCTCGACTGCCACCGCAAGCACGCGCAGGACGCCTACGCGGCGGTGACGCTCGTCAAGGCCGTCATGACGTTCTCGATCGCCTTCTTCATCAACACGTGGCTGGCCAAGTCGGGCCCCATCCGCGTGTACTTTATCATCGGCACCATCCACGGCATCGGCTGCATCTACGGCCTGGTGCTGTACGTGCTGGGCAAGCGGCTGCGCCTGGCCGTGCACCAGAACGCGTTCATCCAGCGGAGCCTGCGCTGAGTTCCGCGGACCGGGGGGTGCTCTCCTAAAAAGTTATTAGACCTGTTTTACATATCATATATCCACAGTGTAGTTTACCTGTATGCAATCGAATCGTGCTGCACCGCTGTAGCAGTATACCATTTGTTCATCGCGCGGCGCTCCTGTGACCAATGATGGCCAGCATCGTACTCAGCGCCGGTCGTTGAAAAGAGGAAAATAACAGCAGCGCTGGCAGAAAGAGCCGTGCCACGTAGAACTCACGGTTTGTAGACCACTTGGTTTTTATGGTGGCGTGTCATTTAAGCGAGAAAACCCATGCCAGATATATGTGAAAGGAAATAAGAATGGACCACGCTCTCGTTTTTGCGTCGCCTGACTCACTCGCCAAGGTGGACAGCGCTTTATATATAAAATGGCACTACTTGATGCCTCTCTTTTCTTCTTCTATCTTTTGTGCCTTGCCGCAGCACGCTGGCTAGGGCGACATGCTGCTAGAAAGCAGAGCGTGTTGCTCATTGTTCGAATAAATAAATTAAAAATTGTGTATTATTTTGCAAAACTGATGAACGAAGACCTTCATATAGTGACCCAAATCGATTGTAACTTTTCGTGCCAGTAAAATATACTCCCCCAAGGTAAAGCCAAGTTGGAAGACCTACTCTTCTAGAAGTCCGTGAGCATTCTCCCATTGGATTGGTAAGGCTAGGAGTAATAGAGGAGTAGATGGTAATACGGCCATTTATCTTAAGCAATGCTCTCGCGTGCCGAGCTTGTGTTGTAGCTTACATAGTGACCGCCCGAGCCTGGCAGAGAAGTCGAAGTTAAAGCGGTTTTCGAGTTCTCCAAAGCAGAGTTTTAGGCTGTTAGGGGCGAGTAAGAATTCTGTTTTACTGACCATCGGGCTTCTTCATGAATATTTTTAAACCGAACTAGGGACGATTTCTTCTACCAGTCACCGTGTTTCTCCTTACGATGGTATTTCTGCAGGACCTCTCCTCGCCGCAGTTACTATATTATTTCTGACTGCTTTTCAGGTGCATTAATTAAATCATTTGAAGAAGCGGTGGTGCTTATGACAGTACTTGAGGTCCTCGTTGTTGCTGTTGCCGCGCAGGGCTTTTGCTTTTGGATGTCTCAGCCTTTTCGATTTCTTCTCCCGCTGGTATTCCTCACATGGTGACTTCGTTGCCGCTGATCGGAGGTCTCTGTACCTTGTCGGTGTATCTCCCGTCGAGGCTGGTTGGTCGTTTGTTGGGCCGCACAAAAGATGAATTGGCGCGGCATATATAATACCAACAGCGATTACCTTTAGCCGTGGAAGCACCCACTTACTAAGAACACGCTACATTGTACACCCTGTCGAACGATAGAACCGTACGGTAATAATATAAATAAAAGGCAACGGTATGGATCATTCAACGGGTAATAGGATCGGTGCGATGCCGCCTACGACGAGTTTGGACAGCCGAACAAAGGGCTCGCAAAACAGTACCATTAATAGACGACAACGGGCATACGAGACATTAACAAGATATTGTGTCGAGCGAGCCACAAAGGGAGAGAAGCCTAGCTCCTTCAACACATTAATCTGTCTGAAAGAATATAAATATCAAGACGATTCTCTTCCTACCAGTGTCCTGTCTAGACATCTTCGGCAAACATACACAACACTAAAAAAAAAAAAAAACCTCCCTCACAAAAATCTCAGCTTTTCTACTGCTATCTTTCACAATGCGCCACAACGCTGCCTTCCTGCTCGCTTTCCCGCTTGCCCTTCCAGCCTATGCGATGGTCCTGCCAAACATAACCGAACCGTCCAACATTGAAGTCAGCACCTGCACTGGCTTAGGCAGCGTATTCATAATTTCGACGGAGACATGGGGCTTTAATGACGACGGCAAGGGAACCTGCAACCTGGGTCTCCTTGACAATCTCCGTGGCCAGTGCTGCTCGAGTGTTAATGATTGGTCATGTAGACCAGCTGGTGACCATGGCGCCGTGTCTCATTTCCAACTCGGCTGCCCTTACCACGAGCACTGTGTCGAAGACGCTATCTGGCTGGCTTCGCCTCCGTCACATAGAGAGGTTGGTGTCACCTGTAAGCCTCCTTGAAGCCTGGCCGATGCTTTTACAACTATTCAATTACCGAGGGGTGAGTTTTCCTTTTTTTAATTTTTGCTTTTACTGTACAGTTGGTTTAAAAGACAAATTTCGTTCTCGTCGCCTATTGATTATGCTGAAATGGTAGTGCTGCATGTCTAGATATAAAGACTCTTTTACGCGACCTTAGTCTGTGGGGTCTTGTGGTCCTGGTGACTGGAGACGCCCACTACGGAGTAGATAGTCAAATATACATTGCTTTGTAGCATCTCCATTCTTGTGTCTTGGACTACACTATAGTAATCGGTAAAAGGAACAATTAGTCCTTTCTTTTCTGTATCCCAACCTATTATTTTGCAGTTTTGTATCGAAATCTGCCTGAAGTAAATTAGGACAGCCGAGTCTAGATCTTAAAACGCACGGAGTACTAGAGCCGACATCACGCTTTTAAGTATAAAGAATTATTCTTATATCGTGTACGTGTTTGATTATTGCGGCACAGTTTGATTACCTTTACCGGGATCTATGCGTTATTGCGGGAGAGTTAATGCTCCTGGACCCTAATTGTTGCAGCCTAGATCTGCGCCTCTCGTTTTGAGCCGCCCAGTATATATATTATTGACAGGCCGGGCCGTTTTTTTTTTACACCTCTCCTTTCTTAACATTAACGGTGACTAGCAGTTAAGCGTCTCTAGATTTGCTTTTTTTTGGTTTTTAAAAATGTTAAAACACATTTATTTTGCCCTTAGTTCAGCACGCGGCCGCCGTCTCGGTATCGCGGCTGCGATCTTAGGTGGTCTTTTTGTGGTCTACAGACAGCTGTGGGATGACATGTCTTCGTCTATCCCATATACGCCCTGGACGCAAGCAAGTAAGTGAAAACAATTTGTTTAGCCCGCCTCTGTCCGTCTCCTACAAGCGAGCAAAGTGTTGAGCCTAGTCTAATAGAGTACAGAATACGGAGGCAGCTGGGCAACGTCGAGGACATCGCTTCCTACTACGTTACCATGGCGCATGGTGCCTCCCGCAGACGGCAATCCGGCCCTTTTTCGAACAGCCCGAGAACATATTACGGCGATTATGTCCCGGGAGGAAGGAAATCCGAAAAGGCTGGAATGCCCGCCACTTGATCGAATCCGATACCGTCGTTTTGAACATTCGAAGGGACTGTCGGGTGGCCGCCAGTATTTTTTTGCCCTCGACCTCCGGCAAGTCGTCGACCTCCTGCCGACGCTGATGGGTTCTGTACTAGAAGCGATTCGCTTCCTCGGCCCCCAAAACTGCGCGCTGTCCATCGTAGAAGGCAACTCTAACGATGGCACGTACGAGACGTTGAAGCTGCTGCAGCAAGAGGTGGAGGGCCTGGGCACGCTGTACTACCTACAGACTAGCAACATTAATCCTCACTTTGGCGACCGTATCGGTAAGCTTGCCAAGCTGCGCAACCTTGCCCTCGAGCCGATGATGGCGACAGCGACTCGATGGGCTAGCAACGCGACCACCGTCCTTTTTATTAACGACGTGGCTATTTGCACCGAGGACATCCTCGAGCTGGTGCACCAAAAGGACCTTCAAAACGCTGACATGACCTGCGCCATGGACTACGAACGGCTTAAAGGCAAACTTGCCTTCTACGACGTCTGGGTCTCCCGGAGCATGGACGGGGACAGCTTCTTCCCGATTCCAGGCTCGAACAACTGGATCTACACCGACGAGATGTTCCCTCGCGACCGGCTCGCCCGCAGCAGCTTCTTAAACCGGGAGCCCTTTCAGGTCTTCGCCTGCTGGAATGGCGCAACTGCGATCAATGCGGTGCCCTTCTTACGCGGAGAGCTTGAATTCCGCCGCGCGTACAGCCACAAGGGCGAGTGCAGCGCTGGCGAGCCGACGCTCCTCTGCAAAGACATGTGGAAGAAGGGCTACGGCAAGATCTTGGTCGTGCCTAGCATCAGTCTCGGCTACGACCTCGCCAGGGGCAGAGACGTTAAGACGAACAAAGGGTATACGTCTGACTGGACGAAAAGAAACGGGTCAGAGAGGAGCGATGCTTCATCACCCTTGCGAATCGACTGGAAGTCGGAGCCGCCCAGCATGGTTCGGTGCATACCGACCTGGCGGAACCAGTTCTGGAAGCCATGGGATGATACTCTTTAGATATTCGACGCGGGCCGGTGACAGTTTTAAGGCTATCACTTAGACTTGGACGGCATTGTACATAATAGGTAGAATAAACTCACCGGGGCCATAGAACGCTTGACTTCCTCTGCTTGGGCCCCAAAGACGGCTCGAGATTTGCAGGGGAGTCGATGAGCAGATTCGGGGTGCACGACGCCCAATTAAATATTGACATTGGCACTGAAGTTTACAGGCACGTGGCATACTGTGCTGGCGATTTTGTGCTGGCGATTTACGGGATGATACGGTCGAGGGGAATGCATCTCGTCGTGGCGGGCCCGAAGTCGGGCAATGCGAGACGAGACGGGAAAATGGTGACGGACGAGAAGTGGGAAGAGAAGTGCAAGCTCATTACGCTTTATAGGCTGCTTGTCTAAGTGGAGCCCAAACTGGGAGGATGGCCGAGTGGTTAAGGCGGTAGATTTAAGACCCGCAAAACGCACGGAAACTCTACTTTCGAAAGAATCGTGGGTTCGAACCCCACTCCTCTCATAAACTTTTTTTAATTTTTCAAATTTTTTTTGTCTTTTTCGCCTTTTTTTCTTTTTTTCTTTTCTTTTCGTTTCTCGTTATCATTTTTTTTGCCCTCGTAATTTTAATTTTCTTTCTTCTACCTGGCCTTCTTCTGACCCTGTTGGTTGGTAGGGCGCGCGATACTCCTTCTCCGAGAGGTAGCAGGTGTCGAGAAAGGCCCTACGTTGTGGCAGGCACCGTGGAAAGAGCACGCCGATGAATGACAGAAGCTGAATTGTCCTGTCTAACGAGAGAATCAAGATACAAAAGAAGGGGGAGAAAGAAGGAGAGAAAATGTGGGACAGGCGGTGGGAGGATGCCGAGCGCGAAAATGATGGCGGCAAAGAACGGCGACGACGGCAGCAAGGTAGGATTCAATGACGAGGAAAAGAGATAATGTCCGGGACTTCATTTCCTGTTTCCCAGAGTTTCCCTTGCCTCTGAGCGGGGAAAGCAGTTTCTCTTTGTCATGGAAAGATAAGAAAACTACGGGTGTGGCGGTGGGCGTCTCGTGCGTTGAGGCCGGAATGGCGCGTGGTGGTGAGGCCGGAATCATTCCGGCCTCGATGCATATAATCGCGGCCGCCGCACGGCGTTGGCGGCGAGTTTTGGGGGGGTTTCTGGGCGCCCTCTTTTGTAGTATTCTGTCGTCCCTCAAATCTGCAAACGTGTGCAGAAGGCAATTTTGCTGTTTTCCTCGTCCCGATCTTTGACAAAAGCTGCAAACCCATCGTGCATACGGTCCATCCACAGGCCCCTATATATAACTACATATCATCCACCACATATCATCTTCACCACTGCCACCATGGGTTCCATTGTTGTCGACGACGTCGTCCCCACCGCCTTTGAGGTGCTCGACGATGCCCGTCCCGACGACACCTCCCTGCCCGCCTTTATGGTGTCCAAGACCCGCGGGTTCTTGCCCCGGGCCGACCCCGTCGTCGCCCTCCCCGACGCCTTCGCGCCGCTCGAGTCGCTGCTGACGCGCATGCCCGTCACGCGCCTCGACGGGGCGCCCGGCCTGCTGGCCACGGGCACGCTGGGCGACGCCATCCTGCGCGACGGCGCGCTGCCCGACCTGACCGACGCCGTCGACGCCGTCCGCCACGACCGGCCCATGCTCAACGCGCTGTACCGCGACTATGCGTTTCTGGCGTCGGCCTTCCTGCTCGAGCCGTGCCACCAGCGCTTTGTGCGCGGCGCGTCGTACGGACTGGGCCGCGACGTGCTGCCGGCCTGCATCGCGCGGCCGATTGCGCGGTGCGCCAAGCTGTAGGTGCAGATGACTGAGATGAGACTGCGATGTGACTGCGAGTCGTGCTTGTTCCACCTGCTGACAGGATTTAGATGCGGCTTCAAACCGTTCATGGAGTACGCCGGCAGCTATGCGCTGTACAACTACCGGCTCGCGGACCCGGCGGCCGGGCTCGCGTACGACAACCTGCGGCTGATCCGCGCGTTCGAGCACGGCCTGGACCCGACGTCGTCCGAGGCCGGGTTCGTGCTCGTGCACGTCGACATGGTCCGGAACTCGGGCCCGCTGGTCGCGGGGACGTGCGCGTGCCTGGATGCGGCGGAGGAGGGGGCGAGTGCCGGTGGCACCAAGAAGCGAGACGACTTCAACGCCGGCCTCGCCCAGGTCTTGGCGGCCCTGCAGCGCATCAACGCCGTCATGGAGACGATGTGGGCCAAGTCGCGGCCCGACAAGTACACCAACTTCCGCACGTTCATCTTCGGCATCACGTCGCAGAGCATGTTCCCCGACGGCGTGGTGTACGAGGGCGTGGGCGCGGACGGGACGGACGCGGCCGCGGATCCGACCACGGCGTCCGCCCGCCTCAGCTTCCGCGGCGAGTCCGGCGCCAACGACTCGATGATCCCGCTGATGGACAGCTTCCTGCAGATCCCCATGCCGGACACGCCCCTGACGGCGATCCTCAAGGACTTCCGGCAGTACCGGCCGAGCAACCACCGGCAGTTCCTGGCGTACGTGCGGGCCAGGTCGGCCTCGCTGCGCGTGAAGGAGTACGCCCTGGGCGGTGGCGGCGATGCCCGGGGCGACGCATCCTCCTCCTCCTCCACCGAGAGCATCCGCCTCTGGCTGCAGGTGCTCAACCAGGTGCGCGACTTCCGCTGGCGCCACTGGTGCTTCGGCAAGGAGTACATCCTCAAGCGCACGCAGCACCCGACGGCGACGGGCGGCAGCCCGATCGTGACGTGGCTGCCGAACCAGCTGCAGGCGGTGCTGCGGGAGATGGAGGCGGTCTACGACGGGGCCGAGCAGGACGGCGGCCGGGCGGGCCCCGCGCTGGGCGCCGACATCGACGACATGATGGACATGGTGCGGCGGCAGAGCGCGACGCTGGCCAAGGAGGTGGCGCGGTACTGCGAGGAGCGGGGCGTGTAGGTGGAAGAAGTTGAGGAGATGGAGGATGCTGTGTTTGAAAGTGGCTTCTCGGTTGTGGCTGAGAGCCCCCGAATTTGAATATTCCACCTCATCACCTCCGAGACAACCTCACTCGGATTCTGCTTTCATTCAATGCCTTGAGTAATGCTCGTTTGGTCGTCGTATTTTCAGAGTGCATCTCAAATCTGGAGGTCGCGTCGCTGTTGAAAGCATCTGCAAGCCCATACAAATCAAAATCAAAATACCATCAATGTCTTCTTCTGTGCCAGCCCCCATTTCGCCAGAGACACGACGTTGTTCTCCTCGGTCTCCTCGGTCGCCTCGTTCTCCTCGTTCTCCTCGTTCTCGCTCTCACGCCGTCATCCTCCCGTCAGCCCTGCGGCGTGTCTCTGCGTTTCCTCAGCGTGTTCTCAGCGTGTTCTCACTCGCCCGTCTCCGCTCGCGGGCTGACCACACACACCACAAACCCCTGCTCGTGCTTATTGCCCTGCTGAGCACTATCTTGTCATCATTTCTTTCTGCAATGTAATTTCGACGTACAGAGTACCTTTCTCTCTCTCTCCTTCCTCTCGTCTTGACCGCCTGGCGCCGCAGCCAATCTGCTTTCGTCGCCCGTCCCGCCCGCCGCTGCACCTCGCATCGCGCAAGTCCGAAGGCAACGCTGATTTTGCATTTTGTCTGCAGATTTTCCGTGCTCTCCCCAACACAGCGTCGCATTCAAAATGGATGTCGAGCTGTTTGTTCCGTATAGCTTACCAACACGCTGCATCCACGCCGCATCCACGCTGCATGTGTGCTGCATGGACGATGCATGGACTCCCTACGATGCCTTCTCGAAGGCCCGGCGACAGAAGCATGACGGGCGTCTCTAGCAAAAGTCCTCGCCAAGGCCACCTCTCAGTAATACGCCGAGAGAGCAAAGGCTGCCTCTTTCAGCATCGAGACAGCACAGGAACTGCCGTCAGTCGCCTCTTCCAGTGCCAAGAGAGCCACCAGAAAGCCACCTCTCCTGTCCCGTTCTTGGCCCCTGCGGCTGGACGAAGCCCGGCCCTCTGTTGGCCGCCAGTCGTCCCATTCCAGTCTTCGTCTTTCCCATTTTCTCACTGCCGAAGGCTGATGCGAGATGTCTCCTCGTAAGGCAGCGATGGGGGTCGATGAGGTCGATGCGGCCGATGTGGCCAATGTAGAACGATGGATGCACGGATGCTTGCTTTCCAATCCTTTTCGTCGATGGCCGCCTCGGTCGGGCTCCTGTCTGCTCACTCTCCACCCGGATGCAACCATGCAAAGTGGAGGACCCTTGAAGTAGACAAAAAAATAACACAAATACCCTGGGGGATTTGCACTGCATCCCTGGTCGGCGTGTTCAAGAAAAGAGCCTCATCTGCTACCCCCCTCCTCTGCACGATTGCGCAAAACGGCGCACAACGCCTGTCCACCTCGCGAATCGTATTTGTCGTGTCGGTATCCGTTTCCGTAGATCTGGGTTTTTGTTTCTTTTCTTTCCTGGTTTCTATTTTTTATTATTATTAATTATCTCTTCTACCTCTTGCATCTGTCGACCCCTGCTCACCCCCCCGACCATATCCGCAGGGAGCCCTCTGTCGCAACTGCGAACTCACAACCTTCCTTTGTCCTTTGCCCGGCTGAACTCAAACTTCTCGTCTGTGCGAGCGAGCCTTGTCTGTTGGTTGTGGCTATTCTTGGAACTTCTCGTGCCTTTCCGGAAGCAACAGTCTTTTGATGTTGAGTTGACAAAGGGGAGGACTGCCAAAGCGCCCCTGGCAGCGAAAATACGATGCTGTAGACCCCGTCTCTGTCCGACCCGTTTCTTTCAACTCTCTGTCTTGCTCTTGTTTCACCTCAGCCGTCTTCTCCTCGTCTCCCGCAACGCCCTGCCACGACCTGCATGGTCTGACGCCTCGATGATGCCCATGCGCCCATCTGCGCCCACAGCCGCTGCCGGCACTCGGCGGCGGCCGTCACGACAGCAGCGGATACCCGCAGCGCGCTTCTCGGTCGCCGCCGTGTTCCTGTCCGCTCTTCTCCCCTGCCATGCCGCATTCGGCGCGCGAGATGATGTCGGCGCCGCGGCGCGCGACGTCTTGTTCGAGCCCTACCCGGGCCTGTCGCCGCGCTACTTCCTCGACGGCGTGGCGTCCATTGCGCGCCGCGACGACTCCGGCTGCGCGTCCGGGTATCATTCCTGTAAGTGCCCTTCTGCCGCAGCTCCTTCGTCTTCCCCTCTGTCCTGACTGAGTCTTTGCTTTTCTGACTCCTTGCTCCCCCAAGGCCTCGACATCAACTCGACGCTGTGCTGCGCCAACGACCGCTACTGCCTCATCGACCCGACGACGCTCGAGGCGGCCTGCTGCACCATCGGCTTGACCTGCGGGTCGCCCTGCAACGAGACGCAGTACGAGTGCAACGCGACGACGACCAAGACGGTGACCCAGAAGCAGACAGAGATTATTGACGGGACGGCCACCCTGCCGCTGACGGCGGCGACGACGACGACGCGCGGCGCCGACGAGAAGGTGACCACCGTAACGGCCACCGTCACCACCACCTCCGTCTTCCTCGCCTGCTGCGCCCGTCGCTGCCCCGGCACCAGCCAGTTCGCCTGCGCCAGCAGCTTCGGCGGCGGCTGCTGCAGCTTCGGCCAGACCTGCGCCTCGCAGAGCCAGTGCATCTGGACGAGCGCCGCCGCCACCCAGACCGACGCGGCCGGCTCCGCCACGGGCCTCGTGTCCGCCCTGCCCAGCGGCTGCACCACCAGCCAGGTCGCCTGCCCCAGCAGCCTCGGCGGCGGCTGCTGCGCGCTGGGGCACACGTGCACCGTCGTGTCGAGCCAGATCTTCTGCGCCCAGGCGTCGGCCACGGCGTCGGGCATCGTCACCACCACCAACAACGGCGGCGACGGGGGCGGGAGCCTGTCGGGGGGAGCCAAGGCGGGCATCGCCCTGGGCGCCGTCGTGGGCGCCGCCGCGCTGATCGGCGCCGCCACGTGGGTGTGCCTGCGGCAGCGGCGCCGCGGAGGAGGAAGCAGCCGCCGGCGCGACTCGTCGCTGCCGCCGGCCTCCTTCGCCACGCGCGAGTACGACGACCTCCAGGAGCGGCCGGGCCATCCGTTCTCGCCGCCGCCGCCGCCGCCGCAGCTGCA
>WNYD01000297.1:0-23597 GCA_021396205.1 Sporothrix brunneoviolacea
ATCAAAAACATTGTTAAATATGGGTTTCCCATCCCTGTTATGGGTAACCCCCGGGTTGGGGGTCGGGACCTTTTGGCCGCATTTTTTTTTTTGTGCGCCCCCCCCCCCCCCCCCCCCCCGGAGTTACAGGGCAAACGGGGAGAGAAAGGCATGGTTAATTGCTCGAACAGAGAAGAAAAGGGAGCTCTCCCCCCGCTTCCGCACACACACACACACACACCACTCACACACTCCTTTTACACCGCAACTCTTGTGGAGAGACAGGCGCAGGGAAAAGGGAGAAAACGAGAGATATCGGGGCGACAAAACAAAGCGAAACGCTGCGGATGCAAAAAGGAGAGAGAGACATCCACACATCCACACACAGCACAACCCGTAGAGCCGCCGCCAGCCGAACGTGCAGCAGCGGCAGGGGGGGCCAACCACAATGCCATGCCGCACGCGCGGAGAGAGAGTGAGAGAGAGGGCTGTCGCGCATCGCGGGTTTGCAGATAGCTAGCTGCACAGGGGGGAAGGCGGAAGGACACAAACAAGAAGGGGACGAACCATTTCAAAAAATAAAATATAAATACATTTAAAAAAAAAACCACCGCGTTTCCCGACGAGAAAGTAAAGTTTCCTTTCTCAGCTCGTACTTGTAAGCGAAAAGAAGAAAGCACCCACGCTAGCTCTGTCTCTGCCGTGTCCCGTGGATCTTTACTCTCACGATCGGACCGTCTCTCTTTCTACTTCCCCCACAATCTGCCTGGACCTTTGTCCCCCGTGGCCGTACGGACCTCGAAGGAGAAAAATGGCGGGAGAAAAAAAGGGGGTTAGCAGCATTTTTTGGTTTTTGCTATCACAGGGGATGTTCACGTTCTCCCGTGTCTCTTGTCACGTAACGTGGGGTGAACCAGGCCAAAAACAAAATGGGGGGCGGGCAAGGTTTGGAGGATTACTCCGTAGAACAACCTCGAGGCCAAGGTTGCGATGTGATCCCGTTTTCCTGGTGACAAAAGAGGGAAGCCGGACACCGTGACTGTCCCAGAGAAACGTGATGGAGCGTCTGTCTCTTGAAAGACAACATGCAACGCATGGGGGAGGAAATACTCCGTAGGCTTTTGTTGCAGACTGGGGCGCGCAAACGGATTAATACGGCACGTCCCTACCGATCATGAGATGTATGCTGCCCAAAACTCACGACAAGCCGTGCCGTCGAGGCGCAAAGGCGGCTCTCAGCAGAACCCGCGGTTTGCATTGCATGACGCCAATCGCATCTTCCACTGAGCGATGGCGTGCTCGCTCTTTGTTTCTTTTTACCTTTTTGACAGCCTCGACAGGAAGGGGATGGCTTTTTTACGTTATAGTTTAGAGCTGCGAGCAAAGAGGAGCTTTCTGTCGTCCCCTCTTGGTGCATCTCAGCTAAGGTTGCTGGGAGCTTCTGCAATGCTGCTATGCAAGAACGAGGGGGGGATCTCTGCTCGAAAACCTGGAGAACTTGTTCTCTGGTTCATCCTGCTGCTGGTTTCTTGTCTTATCTACGAGTACCGTGGGACAAATGTGACGACAAGATAGTCACTTTCTCTCTCCCTTTTTTCGCCTTCGGACGGACTGCGACCAGGAAGGGGGGGGACGACGGAAAGTGACACAGGGCCACAAGACCACGGTGGTTCGGCCACAAGGTCATGCCAGGACACGAGATTATCGTACGGAGAGCAGAGCCTGACCCCGAAAGAGAGAAGGTCCGATCACGGCTTGTGAATTTTCCTGATGAGCACCACAACACCATTCGAGGGGATGTGAGAACTGTCTCCTCCTATTATGCTTGTGAATGAGGGTTGGCGGCCTTTTCTATTTCCGCCTGGGGAAATTACGGCGTATTCCCAACGGCAACACTCCCCGCCGTTTTGGTGCAGGAGAAAAAACGGAGGACTACCTACTCCGTAGAGAGCGCGAGAGCGAGCAAGAGAAAGCGACCCCCACGCTGAACCCACTGTACAGCCGAGATCTTGGGGTGGCTCTTCGGCGAAAAAGACGGGGTGTGGAAGAGGAGGAGGAGAAGGAGGATCAGGAGGAGGGGGGAGCACGACGTCGGCTGTATCTGGCCCCCCCTACGTCCAAGATTAGCTTCAAGAAATTGCTACCTGCTTGTGTCCTCAGGGCACGCACTGCGCAACGGAGGGCGAGACGATCCCAAACGCTAGGCGGTTTTCAGCTGAACGCGGGTGGTAGCTGGATGCAGAGGCGGCACGACGAGGAGGAGAGGGGAGCAAGGGTCAAGACCAGAGGAGGCACGGGGATTCGTGCCGGTGCCAAGGTTGGAAGGCAGTCACTGAGAGCACTGCTGCCCTGCTGTGAAGCAAGCATCTTTCGACGTAGGAGAGAAGCTCAGACCTCAGACAAGAAAGAGAAGTCTCCCCCCCCCCCCAGCACACACCCCGGAGAGCTCCCCCGGTGTCTCCGCACTCCTTCTCCCCCCCTCCCCCCTGGTTCCCCATGTTGTTATTTGCCCCATTCTCGCCTAACCCTCGCCCTCTCTCCCTTCCCTCCCCCAGCCCTTGTCTCTGCCAAACGGAATCTCCCTCCCGGAAGGCCGTTCCAGGCTCGGCCATTTCGGCCCCCAAGGAGAGTGAACAGCTGGGGGGGCAAGCCGCTGTGACACGCCCCCGCATAGAAAAAGCAAACACGGAGCAAATTACGAGACAGGCAGCACATATTGGAAGCAAGACAAAGCAACAGGACGACGCGAGGGGGGAGCCAAGGATGTGCTGGCATCACCGGGTCCGCACATATCTTACGAAAGAACAGAAGAAAAAGAAACCACTGGGAGGCAAATGTCTAAATTCGGAACAAAATAGGAGACCAAAGCATGTTCCTGCCTTGTCCTAAAGAAGGGAGAGACCGGTCGATCACCGAGCCCGTTGCATCAGCAATGAGAACGGTCCGTTTCTTAGTCGCAAGTTTGCTCTGCAGAAACGAGACGACCATATCTCTTCTGTCTTTCCCGTCGACATACGGAAGTAAGATATATTACCAAATGTTGCCCCCTTTTCCTTTTCGTCTCGGCTTAGCCGCGCTGCAGCCACGGGCCAGCCAGGCAGCGAGAGCATCGCTGATTGCAGTCGCGTACGAATACGTGCATACCCGGTCGGCCAGTCGTCTGCCACGACGTCGGGCGTGTGCTGGTTGCATCGATCATTTGGCGGTCAAGTCAAGCTGAAACTGCGACGGAAAAAAAAAAGGAGGCACAGTGATTGGAACCAACAGGCTGGACGAAAAGGCGGTGCAGGGAGCGAAAGGAGACAAGAACAGACACGACGAATCGAATGTGCAGATCCGCGCCTCAGCAATCTTCTTTATCTCTTTGTATCCTTTTTCTCTCTCTCTGTTTTCGTTTCTGCCTTCTCCCTTTGGATCGCCCTCGCCATCTCCGCAGTCCCCTTCGATTCGTCGGATATCACCCTGTCCAGCCATCATCCTGTCCAGTCAGTCCCTGAGCGTGTGCCCTGCTGCGGCCTCTTCTGCCCTCATTGGCACTTTTAACATCTCACACCCCTCCCCTGCCTGTTTCTCTCTTCTTTCTTTCTTTCTGTCTCGTTCGCTGTCCAACCAACAGCGAGGCGTGCTCCCCTATCCGCCGTGACGACGTTTGAGACAGGCCCTGCTGTTTTGAAGAGAAAGAGGAGAAAAACGAGAGACAAGGCAACAAAGGTCTTCCCCCAACCTGTCCACTCACCTCTTTGTCATCGATATGGTTTCTTTTTTTTCCCCAGCCCTTGCGTCTACTTGCTTGGTTTTGTCTCACTTTCTGCCAGTACTTACTCCTCTCGGCCCCCCTCCCCCCCTGCTCTCTCTCCATGCCCCCTTTTTTTGTGTCTTCCCCGCCACGTACTGTACATCTCCCTTCCGTAGCTGCCGCTTCCGCAGGCGGGCGCAACCGCCTTTAATCCCTATTTGTTCTATTTTATGTTCTGCGTGCCCCCTACGTGCCCCGTAATTCTTTCTTGCAAGGGGCGGGGAACCGGGGGGCAGCCAGTGACGACGACCAACGCAACAGGGGCAGACATCGATGCCAGTCCACGACGCAGACTGCATACAGGTAAGGTACTCGTACATACATGGGTATACAGCACATAACTGCACAAAAGCGTCAACCAGCCCGGCCGCCCGTAAAACATATATGACGAGCAGTTCCAGGTTCGCACGCCCCCCCCTTCCCCAGCCTTCTTCGCCCTTCTTTTTCTTTTCTTACTTTTGGTGCCTGTTTCTCTGCTCCCTGCTTCCCCGGTGTGGGCCCCGCAGGATGCGTGCCCAGCGCATGCACAGCAAGGGAGGCAAAGAAAAGAAGAAGGAAAATGGAGAGAAGACGAAGAAATGATAACAGCAGAACCTACGAGTACAGAGCAACCGCGGTAGAGAAGCGTGTCATCCTAACAAAAAAAAAAGATAGCCTAGCCCTGTAATCAAGTTTGCAATTTCAAGAGAGCGGCGACGCCCAACTGCAACTGTGTAATTACTCCGCACGAAGTATTGTACACTTATTGAAATCACGAGTAGGTTGCTCTACTCGTACCGTCGAACGTGCAGCACAGGGCACGCTGCCTCAAAATTTCCAAAACGGTGTTGTTGTGTTTTTTTGTTTGTTTTTTTTGGCAGAAACGGTGGCCCAGCTACGATATCTACCTACAGTACGGAGTGCTCCGTGCAGAGAATATGCGGGAAAGCAGCATGAAAAGACAGGCGCAAGACAAACACGGCCCCGGAGACGGGGCTGCATTTTTTGTTCTCATGCATACGCCCCTCGCAATATATATTTGCACAGAGGAGTTCGTCTCGGACGGGACACGCGCTGGTCGACCAGAAAGCTCGCAAAAATACAATCATAACCAGCCGTCTACTATGTACTCCTCACATATACAGCGTGCAGTGCACTTTTATGGATACTCGACGGCTGCATCTCCACCAGCGCGTATTGCACTAGCAGCGGCTTAGACCATATAGAGCCATTCGAGCCCCAGTTCTCTCACGTACGGCCATAGATACTGGAAAGCACGGGATCCCGTCCGCTCTCCCCTAGTTAAACCAGTAATCGGCGGATTAGTAGTTGGGTCGGTGACGACCAGCGAATACCCGCTGCTGTACGTTTTTTTTGGTCTTTGTTTTTCTATTTTTTGAGTTCCTTTTCTCGTTTCTTTCTTGTTCAATTTTTTCCTGTTCCGTTTCTCCATCTTCCTTCCTTTTTTGAACCTCCTTGGTTGTCCTCTGCAGCTCAATCTACTCTCTTGTTTGGTATTGATTAGCCAATGTTGTCCCCCAGATTGCTTGGTAAATTGACCTGCATGATGTGTAAAATAGCGAACCCTCCTGCTGTTTTGAGCATGTAGACAATTGTTGACGATGAAGATTCTTACTTTGAGTCGGGGATTTTTCAGTCTCTGTATTTTTTTAAAGCTACGCTCTCGATGCTTTGGAGCAGCGTAGGGACCCAACCGGTCTGGTATTGTTGTCAAAGACATGCCTCCTTTCGCATATTCCCAGACAGGCTGTTCGGAGGCCCGATATTTTTTCTTCTTTTCTTTCGAAAAGAATCAAAACAACCGAAAATTGAAAAGGGTCTCTGCTCGACCGGTGTGCTCCCTTTTTCTGTTGATTTTGTAATATATCTATTGTCTTGGCGGATAAAAAACTTCCACAAGTCGTTCTCTGCCAAAAGCAAACAACCCGGAGACCCGGGAACGCGGCCATCGCCGAGACGGGCTGGGCTCTTTGTTATTACCTCGCTCTGGATTTCCTACTTCCTGTGCCTCGATACGGGCTAATTTTTTTTTATTTTTTTGCCATACGATTTGCCAGATTAGCTTAGGAAAGAAAGGGCCATGGGGGCAAAGGCGGATGGCATCATTCTTTTCCCCGGTTTGTGTCCTGGCAGGGAGGGGGGTGGCCTGCTCTCTCTCTGCCTCCGTCTCTCAATATAAATTAACCTTAACAACCGTGCCTTTAGTTTGTATTTGTATTTTTTTTATTTTCCCTTCAGGCTCCTTATCTATGAATTACGCGTAACATGCGCCTGTTTAGAAATCCGGTGTATGGGCTTTTCCTTTCGGCTAAAATAACCTTGAGCAGACAATGAAGGGGACCAAAAAAAACGGAGAAGGGAAGGGAAAACATGCTTATTTGCGCTGCTGCTTCTTCTTCCATTCTCCCCGATAACTAAATAATATGCATAAGAATACCCTCCTGCTGATAAAGTCTTTCTATTCCGAGACGGAGAGGGCGAGGTAAGGCGGTAGCTTATCTCTTGTCCTGTTTTTGGAAACAGACGGGAGTTGAAGCCCCGAGCTCACCGTCCAGCCTTGCCAACATGCTCCGTTGGGTAAAACCCAACGTTTCTTTCACATCAGCCTGGTGATGGTGTCCTCCTCCAAGCAGTGTCAAAACCGACGAAAATAAGAAGTGCCCAAAAAGTCCTTCTCGTTAGTCATAAACATACGTTCGGACTCGTGTAAAATGTGCTGTTGCCTGTCTACAGTGATTGCATGTACGAATGCCGTAGGGACTTTCCTCCCCTTTGCCTTTGTCTAGCTTGATGTCGTTTAGAATAGCCGGGAGGCAAACGTGGCCGGTACAGTATGCGCAGTGCCCGAAAGTAGCCTTATATGGAGGTGGTCCTATTTTCGACGAGAGAAACAGCGTGTTTACATAGGAGTGGTATGTTTGTCAGATCCAAGTCGTATGTGCTATTTAGAAAGTGCCCTATTTCAAAGCTGGTTTCTAAGAAGAAAAACAAAAGTAAAGCAGGAGAGAGGCGAGAGCGGAAGAGGCCCCGAGACACGCAGGGCTAGAACATGCGAGGTTGAAATTGCGTGTTTACTTTTTTGATTCCGCCGAGAAGAAGACAAGAGAGGCCAGTGGCGACAGCCTTGCGGTGTAAGTACGCGGTAATTACTCTCTACATGTCTTTGAAGTTTAATACTGCTTATTCGCTCGCTGTATTCTTGAGAATCTACATCTTTTTTAGCATAGGGTGTTCGTTCACACCCTTTTCAACAGACGTGTACGCGATCCTTTTTTCTCCTTGGTGGGAACCTATACCGGCACCTGGAGTTGAGAAATATATAATTTGTTTGATGAAGATGATGAGAAAAAAAAGGATAATAGAGCCCTCGCCAATATGCTTATCTTGTCCACGGTACGTGCCTGTCAATGGTCTGTTGATTATTTTTTACCTCTGTCCCGTAGATGACGAGTTCTCTGTTCCTGGCAAAAAACGCAATCAATTGCACATGGCACACAATCTTTCTCTTTCTCGTTTTAATAAAGCAGCTTCTTTGGAGAAAATCTTAACCTTTAAACCCGTTCCCCGAGCCGTCCTTGTTATTTGGGGATAAGGGGAGGTCGATCAGGGCGTTTGCCCGTTCTTGTTGCTGCCACGGATGGGTTCATCGGAAACACGTAATGAGGTGGGGGACAAAACATAAGTGTCTATCTATGCTGCGCATCCTATAGCAAATAACAGACAGCCATGGGACGTACGTGGCAGCGGATATGTCCACTGGATAGGCAGATAGAAAACGTGTCCTGTTGGTTTCTGCCGTGCTGACATTCTGATAGGCCACAGAGGAGATTGAAAAAAAGACGGGAAAAGAAGACAAGAGAGATAAAGCGAAAAGAAGACGAGAGAGATAAAGGCGAATATCATCTCGTTTCTGCCTGCTTTCCCGACATGATGCTGTGAAACTCGAGACGGGTTTTCCAGAGAGAGAGAGCCATTTGGATGAAAATGATGGAAAATACGACATCGCCATTTTCCATGTTTTTTTTTCTTCTCTTTGCCGACCGGAGAAGGCTCACACGGCACAGACTTTTGCCTTGCATGTACATATCCCATACACGGCGGCACGCAGATTTCCATTTTCTTCATCGGTTTTGCGCCTCCGCACTTACCACAAATTTCCCACATGCATATTACATACGCGTTCAGTACGCACGCACATGCACTCACTCTCGGAGGTAAGATACTATGCACGCACAGAGGCGGGATGAGCAAAGGGCTCGGACACCACGTACCGACCGAGGGGGGAAAGGTACGTAGTAGAGGGGAGAGGAGCAGCGGAAAGAAAAACGAAAAAGAAGTGCATTTATGCACGTGAGAGGACAAACAAAGGTACGGTCAAAGCAGATGGGCAGAGCACACAACACAGGTACGTGTGCCAAGAAAATTGACAATCTCTGCACGTTCGCTTGTTTTCCCGTCTTTCGATTTCCTGAGATACCGCCTTTTTGTGAGATATGAAAAAGGCAAAAGAAGGCGAGAAGAAGGGGAAAGATAAACCAAAAAAGAGGGGGGTGAGGGAGTAAAAAAACCACTATCAAGAGCCATTAAGCATATTGCATTCCAACCACACACCCCCAGTCTCGTCTTTCTCCCCCCATATAGCAACTCTCGTGCATCTTACATGGGGGGTGGAGGTGGGAAAGACGGCAGCCAGAACAAAGAAACAGATGGAAAGAAACGAAACGCGGGAAAAAATAGAGAAAACAAGCGAGCACAATCTGACCGGTCATATCCGCCTTATGAAGAACCAAATTACGGAAATAGATGAAACTGGGGTGTTTTGCGCCCCTTCACCGAACGATGAAGAACGGCACCTCGAAGAGAGACGGCCGTTAGATTAAAAAAGGCGGGAGCAGTCCGTCTTCCCCGTAAATTGACGTACAGGTTCGGTGAGGCGGACAAAAGGGGTTTACGAGAAAAGGGGGTGTGTGGTTCTTTTGTTTTTGAAGGATCGAAAAAAGGCGGGGAGAGGAGAGACGAGCGGGAAACCAAACTCAAGAAGAGCAGGGAACAGGGCCATAACATCGTTTGCAAAACAAGGGAATGTCCTCGACCGCGGCATTTCCCGTTTCCATCCTGCATATGCTTGTTGGAAATTGCGGTGTATAGAGGGACAGAGAAGCGAGAGGACGAGAGGATGAGAGGACGAGAGGATGAGAGGACGAGAGGACGAGAGCACAAGTGGACGAGAAAGGAAAACGAGAGGAGTTAGACATGCATGGTCTTGGAAAGACACAAGGAAAAAGCATCAGCCCCCTTTCGTCCATATGTGCATCTTGCATGCTTCCCATGCCGTCTTACGTGCTTGCTCTGATGCTTCGCTGAACGAAAAACACAGCTCAAAGCCTTCTGAAAACAATGAAAATCTTTTCTCTCTTGTCTCAAAGATCTGTGCCACACCCTTGCGTCTGAGATGTATTCCTCCAGCTGTTCAGCTGCTGCCTTGTACATGCATGTCGGAGAAGGGGGGGGAATGCATCTTGGGGATAAAACGACGAGTAAAAGTGCGTGGCGGGTACCTGAAAAAATATATCGAAAATATACGGCCACACCCTCCCGTCGGTGGTTTTCTTCCTCCCTCTTGTCGACTTTGTTTTGCTGTGCTCACCCTCCCTACCACCCCCCCGTTTCTGTTTGCTTCCACCGCTGGAATATCTAGGCCGATAACGAAGTGCGAGAAGCGAGATGCGACGGGCCATTGCATTTGGGCAGAATGAGCAAGTGGAATGTAGATGCCCTGATAATGGCCTCTCCCGTGCGTGCGGTGACACAGCAGCCGTCGGTCTCTCTGGCTCCGGGGGCGACCAAGATGGAACGGCAAAATAACAAGAGAGACGATAGAGAAGCGCAATTAAGAGAATGCTCGGAGGTCGGAGACTGTGGTGCTTTACCGGAGGCCGGCTTCCCGACGCGTTCCCGAGCATCGTCCTACCCCGTGGCCGCAGAGCGAGGTATGAAAACTACGTTCAATGGGCTCTTGCATCGAGGTCATGACCTACGGGTGACAAGCGAGTTGAAGTAACGTTTTATTCTAGGCCATACACAGATAGCCCGTTCTAGTAGTTTTGTGTTCAATCATTTCATTGTTCTCGTGGGTCGTCAGTGTTGCTGCACTCTCGTACTGGAGTCGTTAATCCTTGTGCTCTTTGTCTGGCATCATTTGTTGCGTCAGGGCCTGTTCTTCAGCTGCCCACAGCACTGCCCACGTTTTCTGGCTGCCAGTGCCATTTTCAGCAGCGCGGCGTCCCAGCTCGGCAAACAAGCGGTATGCCCGCGGCAGGTAGCCTTCCAGCCCGCCATTTTCACCTTGGCGACGAGGGCCCCCGTCACTCCCTGCTTCGTCTCTGAGAAAACGGATTAGCTTTTCGGCCTCGTCAATGTGGCTAAGAACTCGGCCCTCGTCCGTCCACTTCGCGTCTCCATCGTCGCCGAGGAACTGTTGGATATCTCGCAGCATCTCGCCGGCATGCGCTCTCTGCTCATCGGCAATGTTGCTGTGATGACGATGCTTATCATCATAGTCACCATCGTCCTGCATCTGACTGCAGACTGGACAGGCGCACCGAAAACCGTACTGGCAGAGGCAGCGCTGCCGGAGAGTCGTATCCTGTAGCAGATTGATGTAGCTGATCAAGATTTCCTCGTCGGGCTCAATGTCCCGAGTTGCCCAGACGACGTGGTGTCCCCCAGCAAAGTCCGCGTCTCTGTCGTCGTCGTCACTGCTAGACGGCACCCACAGATTGGCCACGTTGGGCCGGCAGGAGTGGTTGATCCGCGCCATCAGAGGGAACATGCCCCAGCGCGTTGTCTGCTTCCTTTGTTTCCGCATGTCTGTCACCGGTGTGATGCTGTAGGCGTTGCTGCGGAAAATGTGAAAAAGCCGGCCGGCCCCGGGCTCGCCGGGGAACCGATGCTCGTGGCAGGCTTCGTAGATGGCCTGGTCGGCAGGGGTTAGAGTGTCGAAGCCTGCTTGGATGCGCGACAGCATGTCGACGAAGCGGTCGCTGCTCCCATCTGATGAAGGGCCCGACGATGAGGACGATGTCGACGACGAAGGCCGCTCCGGAGGAACGATGACGACCTGGGGCGCTTCGACGAGGACGCGTGCGTGCTTGGGGATTCGACGCGTAGCAAACAGGCCGAGGCCCTTGCCCGGCGAGGCGCGGACCTCATAAGGCGGCGGCGAGGGAGAAGAAGATGACGGTAAGGGTGGAGGACCCGTCTTCTCACTGTCTCCTGCCGAGTCCGCGTCTTTGG
This sequence comes from Sporothrix brunneoviolacea, assembly GCA_021396205.1. Lineage (NCBI taxonomy): Eukaryota > Fungi > Ascomycota > Sordariomycetes > Ophiostomatales > Ophiostomataceae > Sporothrix > Sporothrix brunneoviolacea. The sequence continues at coordinate 11,072 of WNYD01000297.1, forward strand.
CATTGCCACTGCTCCTGCCCAAAGCTGGTGTTGGAAAAAGAAGATGTCTTCGCCCACCGACTCCCGGGGCCAACTAGGGACACTGGAGAAACAAGGTATCAGCTGCGTACCAGTGGAGAGCCAGCGGCTGCTGCTGCTTCTCTGGCTGTTGGGCGACTGGCGCACGATTCCCGCCCCCACGACGTGCCACGGCGACCGCTTGGCTGCCCAGGACCAGAGCGAGCAGCAGCGCCGCAAGAGTGGCCACGATGGCCATTCCGTGGCAGAGCGGCATCTCGGGATGGTGTTCAAGGCAAACACGATGAGGGCATTGGACGACAAAGCGAACCTTTTCACCCGAAAAAAAAAATGAATAGACAACATGACGACTTCAAAAAGAAGAAGGCAGAAGACAAGGCTAGAAAAGACGCCAGAACTTCCTCACGAGCAGCTCCGCTTGGGCTGCATGAAAGAGCCGGAGGTTCCTGTCCTTGTCGATCATTCTGTATCGGATGAGGAGCCAGATGGGGAAGTTAACTGTCTCGAAGGAGAAAACGACTTCAATTTCTCCCACACAGGCTGAAAGACAGCCAAAGAACGAGGAAAGAATAGGGCTGGAGAGCAGAAACTCCTATCAAAGCCTTGCTCTGGTGGGTTGGTTGATCATCACGGATCGCCTCAACTTCCGACACGCCTTGCTCTTCCGGAGGGTAAAAGAAAGAGAGCTAGAAACTCAAACGGCTCCCTTTGCTTCAATGTGAAGAGGCTAAGGCAAGAATTCTTGCCTCTCGATTTGGGACACTCGTGGAGAATCGAGACCGTCCGGCGAAGAGAATCGCAAACTTTGTTCCATGTCGTCCACCGTCGAGGATTCGCCTCTAGCGCTCCGCAAATTGGTTGATAACGCTTTCGTGCAGCCCTTCGGTTTGATTTGTTGCTTGTGCAATGCCACAAGACACAAGCCTCTCTTCTTTTATAGGGCCTTTGACTCAACCCGTACCCCGGGTGAGTCAGAACGGCCGGCAAGCCGCAGTGCGCGCGCTAACATGACACAAACCCGAAAGCTTGCTTGCTGTTGCTGCTGTCGTTGTGGCTGCTTGTTTCTTGGATGTCGTCATTGGTCCCGCGTGTTGCGACTTTGAAACAGCACTGCCTTTCCCCAAACGGGCATCTGGATGGGATGACAACCTGAGGCAATTGGAGGAGAGGATGAGAAAATGGAAAAAAAAATTCAGTAGGATAAGAACCACGAGGAAAGAACCAGTAATAAGATACCCGACTCTCTCGGCTGAGGCTGAGCGTTCCCCGCAACGGCTTCCAGGTGAGGAGTGTTCTAGATCGTGACACCAGGCTGGTGGTGTATTGGTCGAAAGTGCATTGAAAGTTTTTTGATTGTGACGGAGCTATTTAATCTGCCGCGACGGCCGATTTTGATAGCTCTGCTTCCAAGGCAAGAAAGCAGAAGCCCGGCGACATCACCCATATCGGTTCTTTCTATGCGCCATTGTTCCCTTTTGTCTCTTTCATCGTTTTCTGAAAGATCGAATTCGCATCAACACCGGCCACGATGACGTCCATGACCGCGGACTCCGTCTCGTCTATTCAGGTCTCATGCAAACAGACCCGCTTCCAGATCGACAACCCAAATTACCGAGAAGTTTGTCCCGACCTTGTCATTTTCTTTTTAGAGAGTCGTTTTTTAAAAGAACGCCGGGGCTGATATTCCGACGTAGCTTGATGTCGAGGGCCTCAATATCACGGTCACGGCAGGCCCCCCAGCTGGTGCCGCCGGCTCGACAAAAGCCAAGGGCAAGGCGGCAAGCCGTAGCACCGGCCTGGAAATCCTGTCGGAAGCCACGCTGCGGCTCAAGGCCGGCCAGCGGTATGCCCTGATCGGCAAAAACGGCACCGGAAAATCGAGTAGGTGTAGCCCACAATCCAGCGCATGTCGACGGGCGAACCGCAGCTGACCCGCAGAGCTCTCCTTCGTGCGATCTCCGAAAAACTGATCCCCGGCATCCCGGAGGAGGCGCGCATTTCCATCCTGCAGCAGACCAACGACAGCAGCAGCGACAGCGCGGACGCCAAGGCCAACCGCCGCACCGTGCTGGAAGAGGTCGTGGAGCGGGCCACGGCCAAGGACGAGCTCGAGCAGGAGATCCAAGGTGCGTTTTCCTTACAAAAAAGGGGAGTGTGTAAAAGAAATTGCAACCAGTCTTTCGTATTGACACGATCGCAGCTTTATCGCAAGGCATTGATGCCTCGACGGCCGACGACGGCGACGGCGGGGACGCGTTCGGCGCCCTCCGCGCCCTGCGCAAGCTCCGCCACGACCGCCTCCAGAAGCGCCTGTTTGTGCTAGACAAGGACGCCCGCCTGCGCAGCGGCGCCCGGGGCCTGCAGGCGCGGAAGGCCCTGACGGCGCTCGAGAAGACGGTGGCCGAGGCGACGGCCTCGTGGCAGCAGGGCGACGAGGACATCGCGGCCGACACGCTGCGGGCCGAGACCCAGGAGGCGGCCGACCTGCTGGCCGAGCTGCAGATCCAGGCGGAGCCCGCGCGGGTCGCGCACACCGAGGCGCGGGCCAAGAGCATCCTGGCGGGCCTGGGGTTCAGCGAGGCCACGGCGGCGACCAAGGCCGTCGGCGACCTCTCGGGCGGGTGGCGGATGCGGACGGCGCTGGCGGCGGCGCTGCTGGCGGACGCGGACATCCTCTTGCTGGACGAGCCGACCAACTTTCTGGACATGCTGGGCATCGTGTGGCTGCAGCGGTTCCTGCTGCAGGAGGCGCAGGAGGACGCGAGCAGCAGTAGCAGCGGCGAGCCCGGCCGGCCGCCGCCCACGCTCATCCTCGTCTCCCACGACCGCGACTTTGTCAGCGCCTGCACCGACCACCTCGTCCTGCTCCAGGACAAGGCGCTCAGCTACTACACGGGCGATCTGCCGTCGTACGAGGCGGCCCAGGCCGAGTCCCGCCAGCACCTGCACAAGCTCAAGGACGCGCAGGACCGGCAGCGCGCGCACATGCAGGAGACCATCCAGCGCAACATGCGCGAGGGCCGCAAGAACAACGACGACACGCGCATGCGGCAGGCCAAGATGCGGCAGAAGAAGCTGGACGACCGCTGGGGCCTCGAGACCAACGCCAAGGGCCACCGGTTCAAGCTCAACCGCGACATGGCCGGGTTCCACCTGACGCGGCGGGCCGAGATCGAGGTGCCGCCCGAGGCCCGCGCGATGCACATCACGCTGCCGGCCCCGCCGGACCTGCGCTTCCCGGGCGCCCTCATCAGCCTCGAGGGCGTCTGCTTTCGGTACGGGGCCGCCAAAAAGACGAAGACGACGGGCATTGGCGGCAATGCAGCGCCACCGCCGCCCTGGACGCTGGACACGGTCAGCCTGACCGTGCACATGGGCGACCGCATCGGCATCGTCGGGCTCAACGGCGCAGGCAAGTCGACGCTGATTCGCCTGCTTGTGGACGACGACAGCAGCAGTAGCAGCAGCAGCGGCGGCCAAAGCCGCATCCAGCCGGCCAAGGGCAGCGTGACCAAGCACCCGCGGCTGCGCCTCGCATACTACGCGCAGGACGCCGTCGACGCGATCCGCGCGCTCGACAGCACCGGGGGGGAGGGCCCCCCGCTGACCGCGCTCGGCCTGCTGACCCGCGACGTGGCCGGCCAGCTGCAGGAGGGCGAGCTGCGCGCCCTCCTGGGCGAGCTCGGCCTGCCGGGCCGCCTGGCCTCGGACACGCCGCTGCGCCGGCTGTCGGGCGGCCAGCTCGTCCGCTGCGCGCTGGCGCGCCTGCTGTGGCAGCGGCCGCAGTGCCTGGTGCTGGACGAGGTGACGACGCACCTGGACTACGAGACGAGCACGGCGCTGCGGCGGGCGCTGCGGGCGTGGCCGGGCGCGGTGGTGCTCGTCTCGCACGACCGGTGGTTCATGCGGGGCGCCATCGAGGGCGAGGCGGACGACGAGGGGAACGTCGGGTCGGACGACGACGGCGACGCGAGCGGACCGGACGAAGGATCGGGAGCCGGCGGTGGTGGCGGCAGTGGAGGAGGAGACGGCAGAGGTCCCAGCGGAAGGAAGCTGGTGTATCGGCTGCGCGCCGGGAAGCTGACGCAGCTGGACGGCGGCGTGCAGGAATTTGAGGACCAGCTAGAGAAGAGAGTGAAGAAGCTGCTGGAGACATGATGTGAAAGGAGCCTGATTAGCATAAATGGGGGAAGAGGAATCGAAGAGAAATAAAATGGAAGCGGGAGTAAAAAAAAGAGTCTAATAGCCAAAAAAATCTATTTCTGATTCTATCCAAAATGTAGATCTAACTTGAGCAAGTTGAACCATCACAAAGCAAACGAGATCAAGCGTTTACGATAATCTGCAACACAGGCTTAGCTGCCTTGCGCACTCTCATCCATCCGCCATAGGGAATCTCGACGATGGTTCCATCAATGCATCTATCAGGTCAGTAATTCGTAGGAAACAAATAAAATGATGGGGGGGGCGGGGGGAACACTTACACCTTCCGCCAGCGCGGATCTTGCTCTAGCACGCTGACCTCCAGCTCGTCGATGGCATCGTACCCAACACTGTCTTCTTGTTTGTCGTCTCCTACATTTGGTTCCGCGTCTGTTTCTGCTTCTGCGTCTGCACCGGCTTCTCGCGGCCATCGCATGCCTACGTGCGCTCCGTTGTTGTAGGCCGCCATCATGATCTCCATGGTCTTGGCGCCGCCGACGGCCCCGAAGCGCACCAGCCGCAGCTGTCCGTCCAGCGGCCGGCTCGCAGGCGAGATGGTAAACGTCTTCTCCAGGTTCGACACCAGGGTCGCCAGCACATAGCTGACGGGGTGTCCGACGCTGTATGCCAGTACATTACTGCCGCTGCCGCCGGCCTCGACCATCCTCACGTCGGCGTTGTACGCATGCGACGTCTTGAGCAGCTCCTGGGCGGCCATGCCGAAGCGCTTGGCGCCGTGCTTGCGGTACTCGGGCGTGTCGCTCTCCCACACGAGCTGCGCGTGGAAGCCGTAGCTGGCGACGATGGCGCCGCGCAGTCGGGCGACGCTCTCGGCCCGCTCCTTCAGGGCGGCTTCTTTCCCCTCTTCTTCCTGCAGCGAATAGCTGACCGTGTGCGACCCGGGCGAGAAGCTGGCCACGAAGTTGGGCAGGGGCGCGGCGCGGCCCCTGGACAGCGTCCGCAGGCCGAGAACATAAGGCGACGGACCGCCGCTCGCTGATGCGGGCTTGTCCGTGTCTTCTGAGCTCGACGCAGCCGCCGCCGCCGCCGCCGCAGCAGCAGCGGCGGCAGCAGCGTAGTCTGGCTTGTGGAGCGAGTGAAACAAGGCATTGCCCGTGCCCAGCGGCAGCAGGGCAATGGCGGGAAGCTGCCGGGAGTCCGCCGCGGCGTCCTGCTCAGCCACGCCGTTGAGCAGATCCACAACACCGCCGTCGCCGCTGAGAAGGACAACGGTTGCCACCGGCGTGTCTGTGGCCGTGGCCGTGGCCGATGCTTTTGCCAGCGTGTGGGCAAACTCGGTGACGGACCGAGAGCTGCTGGTCACGAGCAGGTTGTATGTCTTCTGGCCCTTCTCCCCGCCCGCCGGAGACGCCGCCGCCCCGTCTGCAGACTCTGTGACGGCCGTCAAGCCAAACACGCCCAGGAGCGGCTCCAAGACGCTGTCGTAGAATGCCTGGGCCTTTCCCAGACCCGACCGCGTCGACACCACCACGTGCAGCGACGACGACAGGGCCGCGTCGCGGAACACGGGCGGGACGTCCGTCAGCAGATGCCGCTTCAGCACCTCGTCCGGCAGCGCCTGCAGCGCCGACTGCTCCAGCGGGGCCGTCGAGAACGCAAAGGGGTGCTCGGCATCGTCGCTCGTCTCGCTCAGCCAGCAGACCTGGTACTGCTGTGGCTCTTGCTGCTGCTGCTGCTGTTGGACGATGAACAGGATCTCGTCGTCCCGGATCCGCTCCGTCGGCGAGACGACCAGCTCGCCGTCCTCAAAAGCAACCGTTGACGTCATCGCTGCCTTCGACTCTACTGATTTCCTTTTCCTTGACGTCTTCCGTCGTCACCGACTTTGTTGGGAGTGGCACCGGAGGCAGCAGCCGCGTCGACGAGCTTGTGCTTGGAAATACGCGGTAGTTCTCGGCATGTGCAAAGCGCAAGCCAAAATGGTGTAAGACGGGGCTAAGAAGAGCAGAGGGCAGAGCGCTGGGGGAGACACCGGCGAACAGAAATTCGAACGAAGAAGAACAGAAGCAGGAAATGGATGACGAGAAGAAGCGCAAAGTGCATCTTACGCCTGCTACGCCGTAGACTATTTACATATCCGTAGTTTCCGTCTCGATTCTAATGCTATCCTCCGCGAGGAAGGTGCAAGTCCTTGGTTACACGCGTCTGACGCTTCCGACGCCTTTTGACTCGACGGCGCCTTTCCACGAATCCTTCTTTCCTGCTTTCCTTTTCCCTGCCGTATCAGGTAAGCAGAGCACGCATAATCACGCCGATTGACCGCAGCCAGTCCCGAATGGCGTTATCACAGAGGGACCGCCTGTCACCATAGGCACGCGCGGGACGGAAGGGAAAGAGGTGTGCAGCTGCAGCCTGCGCAATGGACGAGTAACTGCACTTTGTCGTTGAGCGCACCTTCCCTCTCTGCCTTGTCCTGCATCAACACTCCCTTTCCAGCCAGATAAAGACTGAGAGCGCGCAAGTGCGAACCAGTCACACGTAGTGGGGGGAACTGCAACTTCCCAGTTTGCTTACAGCCCCCACGTGTAAGATGCACTTCACATTTGTTAGTAAGTGACCTGCACATGCTCTCACGTGTAAATTGTGCGACGGAACGAAACGCAGTTGGCTTGTACTGTTGTACTGCAGGATTACTATCTTATTGAGATGTTACTTTTCCAACGATTTACAACTGTCTACGACGTACGCCCCCCCTCCCCCTTCAATGCCCCTTGGCCCGGTTCATGGGCCCCCAGTTCTCGCGCGGGTTCAGCTGGTACCGCACCAGCTTGTCGCCGTAGCGGCCCTGCAGCCGGCCGAGCTTCTCGTCAAAGTCGATGCTCTGCGCTGCGCCGGCAGCATTCGTGGTGGTGTCTTCCGTCGGCGGCGTAGACGACGCAGCCTCTTCAGAGTCGCCTCCCTCTCCCTCTTCCTCTCCCTCCTTGATCTGCAGCAGGCGGTACGCGGTCGAGTTCGGCCGGATGTTCTCCCGCTTGACGGGCGCCTTCTGCCGGACCCAGGCGCGCATGACGTCCCACAGGACCGACCAAGGCGCGTCCGTCTTGATGCTGCCGGCCTTGCAGTGGCTGCGCGTGACCCGGTAGCCGAGGCGCAGCAGGGCGCCGCGCATGGCGTCCTCGCCGGGCGTGGAGCAGTGCATGGCCTTGGCGAGGTTGGTGGGCAGGAAGAAGAAGGGGGCCGGGTCGACGGCGGCGAGGTCCTCCCCGGCGGAGGGGGAGGGGGAGGAAGAAGCAGGCGCAGCGGCGGCGGGCGCGTCTTCGCCGTCCTCGCCGTCCTTGCCTTGGTCGCGCACAGGCGGCGGCGGCTCGACAATCTCCTCCAGCGCCGTGTTCAGCATGCCGCGGATGCGGCCGGTCGTGCCGTAGACGTCGGTCGACACCTGCGGCAGGTCGTCGAGGATGCGCTGCACGAACGCGGCCTGGTGGATGGGCCCCGCGTACATGGGGCCCGCCAGGTGCGTCTTGGTGTCGCAGTGCGCGCAGCGCGGCTCGGCCGTGGGGCCCGCCGAGAAGGTGTACTTGTTGAAGGTGCCGGACCCCTTCTTGTTGGGGTGGCTGTGCGTGCGCAGCAGCGGCTGCGTCGTCCAGGCGCCGCAGCCCTGGTCGCAGTTGTACGCGACCATGGTCTTGCCGGCCAGGAACTTGACGCTGGCGGGCGACCGCGCGACGGTCACGAACACGCGGCAGTAGAAGTCGATGGACAGCGACAGCAGCGGCGTGATGGCCAGGCCGTAGCGCGCCGCCGACGACGCCAGCGCGTGCAGCACGATCCGCAGCCCGGCCTCGTGCGAGTGCGCGCCCTTCATGGGCACGCCGCCGTACAGCGCGAAGCACTTCTCCGGGTAGCCCTGGGACGCCCACACGCCGGCGTCCGTGCACGTCACGCACAGCAGGCCGCCGTCGTTCCGCACGGCCTGCACGGCGGCGTCGAAGAAGTTGGCGCCCGTGCCGTAGGGGTCGAGGTCGATGACGTCGTACTTCTCGCTGCGCCTGGACTGGGCGGCCTTGCCCTTGTCGTGGTGGTGCTGCCTGCCCTCTGGCGCCGCCGCCGCCATCTCCGCCAGGGCCGTCAGGTCCTTGGCCACCACCGTGTACATGTGGGCCAGCGCGTCCGACTGCGCCACCTCGACCTTGTCCTGCAGGCCGTTGAGCGCGACGTTGCGCCGGATCGACTCGGTGGCCGCCGCCAGCAGGTCGTTGGCCGTCACGGCCACGTCAAAGGGCAGCTCGTGCGCATAGCGCAGGGCGCGCAGGCCGGTGGCTGACAGGGCGTCGAGGATCCGAATCTTGGGGGTTGCGCTCGAAGACGACGGCGGTGGTGCTGCTGCTGCAGGCTTCGGTGGCCCTTCCGCCGGCTCTGGTGCCCCTCCGCCCTCGCTGACGGCCTCCCTTGTCTCGCTCCCCTCCTTTGCCCCCCTGGATGCCAGCTCCGTCGCCGCTGTCGCCGCATCCTGTCCCTCTGTCCGCTTCTCGACCTTTGCTGACCGCTCGTGCCCCCCCGCTTCGTCTCCCTTGGCTTCTTCTGCCCCTGCCCCCGCCTTGTCAGCTGCTGGCGCTTCTGCTCCCTCTTCTGCTGCTACCCCTGTTCCCGCCCCTGCCTGGCTGCCGCGCTCCTGCTTCCGCTTGCGCTTCTTGCTGGCCAGCTGCTCCTTCTTCTGCGCATGCGCCGCCGCGCGTTTCTCGACCAGGCGCGTGCCGTACGCCTTGATGGCCAGCACGCTCAGGTCGCGGTTGAACTGCTGGATCGGGTTGTAGAACACCTGCTGCGGATGGTCCTCGACCGCGGGCCCGCCGCCGCCGTTCTGCCGCTCCTTCTTGTCGCCGCCACTCAGCGGCACATAGATGCGCGCGAGCCCCTCCTTCGCCGTCTTGTAGCGCGTGCCGTCGACGACGACGACCGTGTCAGCGCCGCCGCCCCCCGCACCAGCCGCCTCGCCCTCGGCTGCCATCTTGAAGGCGGAGTAGTCGGGGCGGTCGTGGCAGCAGCGCTTCTGCTGCCGCTGTTGGATCTGCGCGCTGCGAGGCCACGTAGCCTTTACTGGCAAGCTCCGTGCGAGAACAGCAAACGTGCCGGCCTGCCTCCTCCACGCTGGCGGCACAGACAGAGGAAGAGGGAGGACACGCCGGAGCATAAACGACGCCCTTCCGTGAAGGTAGGAGGAGTGAGACCGGACGACGGAGGGCGAGTCGAGGGCGGAATGGACGGCAAGAGAATGGTATCGAATCAGTGGTAGTCCGCCGTGGCCGGGAGGAAGATGCAGATATGGTCGCGAGCTTGCGTGAAGTAGCCTTTCTTCTTTTTTTTTTTTTTTTTTTGGTGATTAACTTTTTTTATGGGTCCCAGTCAGCTCTGTAAAAAAGGTGGGTCCAACGAGGCTGTCCATTACACAGGATAATACCTCATGCTTATTGGCTCGCCCTTGACAGCATCGCCGTTGGATCATCATCAACCATGACCGCGAGACTTTGCACAGACGGCTTCGTCGACGGCTTCGTTCTCGGCCAAAGGCACCTTGACGGCTTCGGAATCTAATTATTATGGAGATTGCAGTCCCCTGTCAATCATATTACTCGAGCATGATGTCGGAGCAAGGTCTGTGGGCAGCTCGTCCTCGTCACGATGTCTGGTTCGAAGCAAGCCTCGTTTTTCGTGCATGTGCTCGACGGAGGAAGGGCGCCGTCTAAGCGAAGAGATCTCCCCCTCCTTTTCACAGCGCAGGGAGGGAGATGCACTTGCTATGTGTTCTTATGCCGCCTAACCCCCCGAAGTAGCTCTGCAGCAGGGCTCGAGAGCCCATCGCGTCCATGCTAGCTGGAAACGACGTCCTTGATGTCATGCCCGGATTGGAGACACATGGCAGGGCCGTTGGCTCATAGCTGAACTCGCCACTCTTCCGCTACACTTCTGGAGATCATAGGAGGGAAAGAATCCTATCCCTGTTTTCTTCTTCCCCTCTCCTCTCTTCTCTTACCCACCGTCCGCATCTCCATGCCTTCCGTCCCTCCCTCCAGCCTTCTTTCGCTCTAACATCGACTCACGACAGGAAGCAGCATGCATTGCTGCTAAGAAACCTTGTCTTCGGGGTGCTGTGTGCAACGACCTGAACTCGCTTGCCGGTTGAGCAAGGAGGGGTCTCCGCGTGCAGTTGTGCATTCGTTAAGCAACTCAAAATTGATGATCCGACCAGATCGCCCTTCGCTACTCCTGCCTTTCCTGCAGTTTCACAACATTCGTTGAAACATCCTCAAAACAGATCCAGACAAGAACAGAAATACAAAATTCAGAAAAGATGGGGCCACGCTTCCAGAGAGTTTGGTTTGCCATCGAGTGTCGGTTCTTCGTGATGGAGCGATGGCTTCAGAGAACATTCAACCCCTGGACGGTCCGCGCCGCCTCGGTGGCTGCGCGCGCCGGCCTCTACGCAATTTTGCTGTTCGCCTTCGCTGCTTTCGAAAACATGCGGCTGTGTTTTCAGGCGGCCGGCGTTCGCACGGATCACCTGCCCGGCGTGGCCAGCCAGCGGCTCCCAGACGCGTTGGCCTCCCGGCTGCCCAGCGCCGTATCGCTGACCTTTGGCCGCCGCCTCCGCTTTATTTTAAAGGCCGCCTCTGTCGTCGCTTTCGTCACAATCTGCTTCACCGCGCCTGGCATCGCGGTCCAGGAGCTCCCTGCGAAACAGGCGACGCAGGCAGCCAAGGATGCGGTTACGCTGGCCGCCATACCGGCCGACCCGCTGACAACCACAACCACGGAAACCCCCGCCCCCCCCGAGGTCCGGGAAGACGTGAGCGAGCGCCGCGATGCGGACGCCCGGCCGGACGGAGACTTCGACGTCGCCGAGTATCTCAACCTGCTCGCCGACAAGCACGGGCTGTCGCCGAACGTCCGCTGGTTCGCGCAGCGGATTCACGCGCGGGCCGACGCGCCGCCGTCGTCCTCTGCCGCCGGCGCCGCCACGTTCCCAAACGCCTCGCACCCCCTGGACGAGCGCCCGTCGGTGGTCAACAGCGGCGAGAAATTCCAGTCGCACGAGTTCGAGCACGTGAGGGCGCCCGGCATCCGGGCCATCGAGGCGGCGGCGCGGCACGCGCGGGCGAGCCGCCTCAACGACTTTGGCGAGCCACACAAGAACGAGGTCGACATCGACGACGAGGCCGAATTCCGCGACAGGACGCTGACCGCGCTGCGGCCGCCCATCTACGACGGAGCCATCGAGCTCTCCTTCAGCGGCCGCGGCCTCGGCCGGGGCACCGGCGACGCCGACGAGAGAGCGGACGGCGACCTCGACGCGTCGGCGCTCATGTTCGGCATCAGCACGACCTACTCGCGGCTGCACAACGACGACTTCGCCCTGGTCGACGACTGGGCGCGCTGGCTGACCGACGGCCGGGGCCGGTCGAACGGCGCCGTCCTGCTCCTGAGCCTGCACCGCCCCCGCTGGGACCAGGTCGAGGTCGTCCGGAGCGCGCTCGCGGCCACCGGCATCGCCTTCCACCTGCACGAGGACGCGGGCGACCACCGCGAGGGCATGGGCGGCGGCCCCGAGGACTGGGACCCGCGGCCCATCGTGCCGGACCCGGCCGCCGTGCGCTACGCGAACCTGCTCGACCTCATGGAGGAGCACGACCGCGCCCGGGCCCGCGACGAGGGGGCGCGCACGACCGTCTACGGGCTCGTCGAGGACGACGTCTTCTTCCCCAACGTGCCCCGGCTCCTGGCCAAGCTGCGCGAGCACGGCGGCCTGCCCGCCAACGAGACGGCCGAGGCGCAGGAGGCGCTGAACCGCGAGCTCTGGCTGGGCATGCCCAGCGACACCTGGTCCGACTGGACCTTCCACAACGGCACGACGCTCGTCGCCGAGGCCGCCCAGGAGGAGGCCGCGTACGGCGCCGTGGCGACCGACATACCCGGCGAGTTCCGCGACCCTCAGAACGCGAACTTCTTGCCCGTCAGCTACGGCGGCAGCGCCGTGTTCCTGGCGCCCGCGCTGGCCCGCCGCATGATGGAGCTGCCGTGCACGCGCCGCACCACGGCCGACGGCGTCGACAACGCCATCTACAGGGCCATGCGCGGGGGCCTGAGCAAGAGCGACGACCCCGAGCCGGGCTGGGACGAGCAGCTGTACCGGTGCGCCACGGCGTTCCTGCCGCCCGAGGTGCGGCTGCACATCGCGCCCAGCTACTACGCGCCCTCGGACGTCGCCCACTAGGCAGCGAGTGGGCCTGATCCAATTCGTTTTCCTTACCTGCCCGATCACTCTTGTCGTCGCGGATATGAGAGATGA
>WNYD01000298.1:0-23574 GCA_021396205.1 Sporothrix brunneoviolacea
CCTGGCCCCCGCACGCCGCCTTCGACACGCCCTTCACCTGGGGCGCGGCCGACGCCGGCGGCAATCCGGACCGCCCCGTCCGCGCGGGCCTGCTGGTGTGCTGGGACCTCGCCTTTCCCGAGGCGTTCCGCGCGCTCGTCGCCGACGGCGCCGACCTGATCCTCATCCCCTCGTTCTGGAACCCGCACCTGGACGTCGACGCGGAGTCGCTCGCGCTCAACCCCGACTGCGAGATCGACTTCCTGCGGGCCTGCCTGGCGACGCGCGCCGGCGAGAACACGTGCGCCGTGGCCTTCTGCAACACGGGCGGCCTCTCGCAGCTGGCGCAGCCGATCGTGGGCGCGCGCGGCGAGATCGCGCCCGGCGCCGAGGGCATCAGCGTCGTCGAGCTCGACATGGACGTCCTGCGGGTGGCCGACAACAACTACCGCGTGCGGGCCGACATGCGGAAGGAGGACTGGCACTACGCGCACACGCTCCGGGTGCCTCCGGCGGCGGCGGCGGAGAGCGGCGGCAGCAAGCGAGAGGAGCTTGCAGGAGATCACGATATGGCCATACTTGGCACGGCAAGCTGGGTTATGTCAAGACATTTTCAATAGACACAATAAGACACAAATGAACTGTACAATTGGTATGGCTTGAAATATTGGTCAATAGACTTTGTCCTCACCATTTAAACAAGCTATGTTTTAATGTTTTCTCTCGTCTGTTTTCTAAAGCAAAGTAAACCCAAAACCTAAAACCACAAAATAAAAATAGTTTGACGTCCATCTTTCAAAGTTACACATTCTATCATCATAAAAGTCATGTTTAATAGGACGCATTGAGAAATAAGAAAGACAAAATAACTTCTCAAAAAAGAGAAGTAAGATAACGTGAAAGAGAAAAATCCAAAAGTACAAATAATAAAAAGGCACATAAACCAAAACCGTGAAAAAAAATGACATTCAAGCCTCCAACTCTGCTCCGAGATCAAGACTGTGTGGTCGCCTTTCTCTCTGCTACGTGCCCACCTGTGTCCTGTCCTTTGCATCCTTCACATTGAGTATCGCCCGTGAGAGTTGCTTGCCATGTTCTGTTTATCTTCTGATCGAACGCTCTCAGAGTTTATTTGCTTGTTAATGGCACCCCCGGTTGTACCAGGTCGCGCAGTTCGAAAGTCGTCCAGAAATTCTTTTGCTTGACAAACCAGGCGTTGATCAGCTCCCACTCCTGCTTTGGGTCGAGGAATTTGATCTGGAATCTCGTTAGCCGCTGCATTCATATTTGGGGTTGGACAAGCGTTTGCTGTTAGATGAAAACTCACTTCAAAGCGCCGCAGCAAACTCGGCACGACCTTGTAAATTTCCAAAAGGCTGATGTTCTTGCCGATGCAGGTCCGCGAGCCCATGCCGAACTGCAGCAGCATGCCGTTCATTTCCTTGATACGCTGCTCCTCGCGCTCGCGCACTTGGGCCCCGTTTTCTTTGGCAGCAGCAACCTTCTCCTCGTCTACGAGCCACCGCTCGGGCCGGTAGGCGTCCGTGTCGTCGCCGAAGACGTCCTTGTTGTGGTGCATGACCCACGCTGAGCAGCCGACAATCGTGCCGCCGGGGACGAAGCGGCCGGCAATCTCGGTGCCACCTGGTGGCACAATGCGCTCCATCGGCAAGCCGGGAGCCGGGTGCATGCGGAAGGCCTCCTTGACACAGGCGTCTAGATACGGCAGCTTCTGGCTCTCGTGCCACGTCACCAGGCCCGTGTCGTAGTCGCTGAAAATGCTATTGCGGGCGGCGTCGTCCAGCTCCTTCTGCAGGCTTTTCAGCGCGGCGGGGTTGCGCAGCAAGAAGTAGAAGACGGCAGAAAGCGAGATGGCTGTCGTCTCGGACCCGGCAAAGGCCATGGACACGGCCATCGTCTGTACAAGCGTGTCTGTCATGAACTCGGGCCGCGCCTCCTGGGCGGCCAGGAACTTGGAGAGCAGGTCGACGGTCGGCCGCTTTTCTGCCTTGGTTGGCAAGATGGGGCCCTTGCCCTCGGCGATGTCCGGCAGCCGCTCGGCCATACGTGCCCGTGCAAACCGTGCGACCGGGAATGTTGAATCGATGAAGCCATACTGCGACAGCTTAAGGTAGATTGGGTTCTTCAAGAACAAGCGGTCCAGTATAGGTATTTGGCCGATCTGGGCTGTGTTAGTAACACGATGTTTGCATATAAGCTAGCATAAGAAGGAAGACCGCCAGAAGAGACACCCATGTCTTTTCTCGTCAAAAGAAAAAAAAACATAAAAACTTACAGGAGCTACGTAGAGGAAAAGCCACGAAAGATACGCCACGATGCCGTCGATGTCCTCGTTCTTCTCAATAAACCCGTGACGCTTCGAATATGTGATTTCGCCGATCACATCAAAGGCGTAGAACTGCAACCAGCGCGTGAAGTCGCAGCCCTCGGGGTTGTTCACAAAAAGCTTCTCCGTCTGCTTGAGAAAAAGCTTAGTCGTGTTGTCAACAAACGGCTCATACTGAACGAGCTGCGACATGGCAAACGCCGAGTTGACGCAGCGGCGGAACTGGGCGTGGAAGTCGTTGTTGGTCGTGCTGAAAAGGCTGGCGAGGCTGTGGCCCTTGACCACAGACTGTTGCACAACATAAAAGTCGGACTGCGAGGGGGTGTTAGTGAGCCTGTTACACAGGAATAGGGACGTGACTAGATCCGATAAGATCCGACTGATGAACATTGACGCGCCTTTATAAATCCCTTGTTCAGGCCATAGATGGTCTTGAGCGCCTTCGGATCCGAGAAAGAGAGCGTATTGGGACCCAGACGAACAACGCCGCCGTATTTGTCGTGGAGGCCGCGATGAGTCCGGTCAGGCCGCCGCTTGTAGACGTCATAGAATCTCCACCAGTTCGTTATTGAAGCCAAAAAGGGACCCGGGTATTTGTTGAGGCCGTGGCGGTAGCGGTTCTTGGCCAGGTATGCCAAGACAGTGACGACAACAATAGATAGCCAGTGGTCTGCGACCGCCGCCGCAACCTGGTCTCTCACGCCGTGCATTTTTGCAGAAATCCTTTGGGTTTCTTTCGTTCTTTCTTTCACGGCGTCCTCTGTTGCGTCTCCGTCACCGTCGCCCCTTTATAAAGATTTGCTTATTTGATTGCTCTCCTGTCCCCTGGTCTGCTGCCGTGTCACGCTCTTCTCGATGTTTCCGCGTCCCTGGGGATAATAGAAGATTCACTTGCCGAATGGGCCTGTATGAAGACGGTACGCAAATAAGCAAACCCACAGCTATTAGTGTCAGAGATGTAAATAACGACTTCAGGAGGAAATGTAAAGGTTATATAACTTGTTTCCTCCAGGAGGTAACGTTCGGGAAGAACATTAAGGTTGCATCATGAATCAGAACAGAACCAGATAATTTGGGAAAAGGGGGGTGGGGGGGTTAAAAGCAAAGGAATAAAAATAATAAAACAGCGAGTATTGGGGACACACCAAGCTATAAAGCAAAGGAGATTCAAGACAGGTAAATACCACCTACCGAGGAAAAGGCACCTTGACAATCGCAAGAGGGGACGGGGCACCGAAGGACTCGCCCCCCGGCAGGAGACACACTTTAAAAGAGAGTTAATATAAGTCGGTAGTGAGCGCCTCATGGACAGTCGAAACGGATCTAACGGGGTTTGTGTTTTCTGCTCTCTTTAACTGCCTGTTGCTGTTGGCGTAGGTTGATTGTCTCTGTGCTATGCGCGGCTTGGTTCTGCCGTAGGTTGGCATTCCCTGGTTGGCGACAAGAGGAACAAACAGACCACAGAATAGGATAAAAACCGACTGCAAGAACACGACCCGGGAATTCTGGTGGTAGCATCAGGCGCGGCACGAAGCATTCATATCAGTTTTTTAACTTTGTTGCGCTGCCAGGGGGGTTCCCGGCATGGAAGACCTCCCCCGTCATCATTTCGAAGCTTTTGAACCATCTCCGTGGCGCGAGAGTAGCTCAATTCAGTCTTCTACAGCCGACGAGGCCAGCAGGGACATGTGCACAAGGCACAGGCGATTGGCCGGCATGCTGGATACGAATATGTTGGAAGACCCTGCTTGGGGGAGGAGGGGGGCCAGTCGGCAGCTGGAGACGGAGCGAGGGCTGAAGGAGAGCAAGGGAGACAGGCCATCTCATCCACTTCTTCTCTCTTGTTATGAGAGTTGCATCCGCATTGTCCGTCATTTTGGTGGCCGTGGCCAACAGGATCGACGCCGGATGGGCTCCCCATGGCAGACACCTGGCGGACATGTGGTGGTTCCTGGGCAGGCAAAGCCCGCTTCTCACAACGGGGAAAAGTAATATCCTGTCCTGGAAGGCCTGGGTGAGCAAGACTTTCGCGGACATGCGCAAAGGATCGGGTTGTCCCCACGTCCATCCAGCAGCACCGCCAGTTCGTCGGCGTCTTGGAGAGCAAAAGCAACCACCGACGGAGCCACGAGCTGGGCGGGGCGAATCGATGGCCTGTCAACTGAGGGGAAAGACGAACGAAAGTGGTTTGGGAGCTCCGCAGGCGACCACCAGTGGGGGTGTGTGGAGAAGGCGCGTCTAAAATGACCATCGGCAGATGAAAGATCCAACCGAAGGCGTCGAAAGCAGAGACGAACAGCTGCAACTAACGAGGCCTGGCTTTCTTTCATCTGCCCTGCACACGCGGGCACATATTAGACTGACGAGACTGTTGCCAGCCAGCATGCGCGCCGCAGCGAAGCTGCCAGAATCGGTGTGGCGCGACAAACTGCTGCCAATATGTGCCGCGATGCGGCGCTGGGCGCCGCCCTTGCGTATCTTGGCTGGCAGCAGGCTTCCCGCCCCAATCTGTCCATAACAGCTCGTCGTCGACAGCCAATTGCTTTTCGCTTTCCAATTTTAACTTCTCCGCGCTTTCTCGTGTTCCCTGCTGCGTCGTCGCCCTGCTCCTCACTCGGGTCCTCACTCTGCTCCTCGCACTGCTTGGCACTCTTACCTGCATGCGGCCCTGCCTGCTGATCGCCCTCGCCCTCGGGAGGATATTGTCTTTAGATTTGCACCTAGCAGAGTCCCTGACAAAGGTCATGTATAGAGAGGGGCAGCCATGGGCCGCAGAATTCATCGCTCCGGGAGAGTGGGGAGCAGGCCGCGCGCAGAAGAGCAGCAGGCGAGTGCCACAGCGCAGCAGCTAGGAGGCCGTGCCTGGCCTAAGCTGGGAGCTGGTCCAAAGCCGCTGCGTGTTTGGTACGGATCGCTCGCTGTCAGCGGAATGTCCGCGGTGAAAGGGGACGAGCCAATCTGTTAAGGTTGGAGCTGACTTGGCCCATCGTGCCGACCAGACCAGCCGAGCGGAAATTGGCAGCCTGCAGGTCGTCCTGCATGTTGCCACGCAAGAAACGGTCGGGAAGCCACGAGAAGCCTTCTATCATTAACTCGGATGGCACTCGGTCGTCTTGCTGGCGGCGGTCCTCTTCTTCGATATTAAAGGACTTCCCGGCCGTCTGCCTTTCGCTCAAGGTCCTAGAGCAGCGTGCGGTTACAGCCAGCGCCGCATCCACCACAGCGGCCATGACTTGTGCATATTTCCTGTTCTCTCTTGCATCGGTTGCTCGTCTGCTTCATGTCGCCAGAGCCTGCTGTCTTTTTGCTGCTCCCCAGGGCGCTCTCTCCGCCTTCCGAATCTAGTGTAGTCTGCTCGTTTGACAGGCCTCTTCCCAATGCCTCCTAGGCGTCGGCGGCATGAGTCCGGTGAGGAGAGAAGAGCC
Organism: Sporothrix brunneoviolacea; assembly: GCA_021396205.1. Classification (NCBI taxonomy): domain Eukaryota; kingdom Fungi; phylum Ascomycota; class Sordariomycetes; order Ophiostomatales; family Ophiostomataceae; genus Sporothrix; species Sporothrix brunneoviolacea. The sequence continues at coordinate 5,752 of WNYD01000298.1, forward strand.
GTACGGAGTATTATTTGATGGGGTCGTTAGCTCTCGCGTCTGCCCTAGCGCCCCCTGCTAGGAGATCATCGCCTTGCTGGCGCTTCTCTCACCACGTCTCACGTCCTCGTCGTTCTCTTTGTTAGTCAGAGGCCTGCGAAAGAAGAACAGAAACGATGGCCCTCTGGCCCTCTGCTTGCCAAGCAAGAAGGCAGCCAAACCAAATGCCGAAGTTCCCGCTGCGTGGGACGGTTTGGAGTTGCAGTGGGCGAGTGGCAGCGCACGCTAGGTGGCGTCCGCAGACATGCAGACCGTACACAAACAGGTTAGAGTGAACGTGGGCAGAAAAAGAGAGAGCCGTGGGAGAGAGGGCAAAAGAAGGGCAAACGAAGGGCAGAAGAAGGGCAAGGCAGATACAAAAGGAAGATTAATACAGTGTGCAGAGATGCAATAGTGGGACGAGTGGCTGCAGATATTGGATGGGCAAGCCTAAGCGAAACATTGCTGGTTCTCGGCACTTCTTGGGGAAGCTACGAGTATGAGCGCACGTCGTTGCCCTGCTGGGGAAGAGTCGAGAAAAAGGCGGAAGGGCGGAAGGCGCAGGCCGAACGATGGAAGGCGCACCCAACACTGCGATGATTCCCGGGTCCGTAAGCAGTATTTCCTGCGATGGGAAAGAGCGAGCGCGAATCGTTTTCTCGTACGAACGGCCTGGTCAGAAGAGGAAGGTAAGACGAAGCACACCGACCTGGCTGTCGACAACACACCACTGTTCCTTCCTGGAAACTGCGCAGTGGGAGGTGGCCCTGAGGCTATTCTACTACGCGAGAGGTGCAAAAGGCGCAAAAGGTGCAAAAAGTAATTCTCGTTTGTTTCGTTGAATTTGTATTACAGAAATAGGAAAAAGAAAAAAAGAAAAAACTGTGAAGTGTGGTATCTTGCCTCTCTGGCAAGGAGTCTCGCTCAAAATAAATGAAGCTTGCTCTGGTCTCGCTTCCTCCCTCTCTTCGGATGCGTCCAATTATTATTATGCAATGCCGCCGAGAAAAGCGGCCTCTCCCCTGCCCAAAAGACCCGACAACAATCCCATCAGAATCACGCTGTTTTTAGTTGGACAAAAGAAAAAGAAGAAAAGACAAAAGAAGAAAAGATAGAAGACCCGAAAGAAAAATACACTAAATATACATCTCGTCAATCTGCTTCTGTGCATTCGTCAATCGGCGCGAGGCGGCTTAAGATGTGGTGAAAGCTGCTGCTTCTGCTGCTGCTGCACTGCTGCCTCGTCTTCATCCTCAGCCGCCTTGGCGGCTTTCGTGGACTTGCCTGCCTACCCGGGCCGTCCGGTTCCTAGTTGGCGCTGCCCCTAGAGCGTCCGCCGCCCGAGAGGTGGTCCTGTGCGGCATCGCCCGGGCCAGCCCAGTTCAAAGTGCTTAGGCAAGGCCGCCTGGTGAAGCCGCGGCCCGCAAGTCGACGAGCGGTGGGAGGAAACCGGCCGCTCTATATGCCGTCGTCCTCGTCGGAGCTGTCTTCTACCTCTGCCTGGCGCAACCGGCTGGCCAGGTCCGCGGGCAAGCCGCCCTCGCTCTCGGCGTCGAGGTACTCGCGGCCGCCGGCGACGCTGAGCGCCACGGGCAGGAAGATCAGCGCGTGGGTCGACGCGAACGCGACGAGGGCGACCCAGATGCGGAAGTAGTAGATCTCAAAGATCTTGCTCCGCGTGAAGGCCAGCACGGTGACACCCAGCAGCTTCGTGAGCGTGATGCCCGAGAAGACCGAGCCGCCCACGTTGACGAGCGCCGCCCACGCCCGCTGCTCGCGCGCGTCGGGGAACCGCGTCCGCGCGTTGTGGCGGAGCAGCGCCGACGGGAAGGTGAAGGCGCGGGCGATGTGCGCGCAGAACTCGACGGAGATGCCCACGCAGATGATCAGGTTTACCAGGGACACGGCGTTGAGGGACACGCCCATGACGGCCATGGCGCCGATGATGTCGCAGATGGTCATGGCCACCGTGCAGGCTACGACCGCCGCCGTCATGAAGGAGCCCAGGATGAGCCAGGAGACGGCAAAAATGATGGCCATGGCGGACCCGAGCAGCGTGGCCGAGAGGGAGATGATCGAGGCATACTGGTCGAAGAAGACGTAGAACACGCTGTAGGGGAACACCTCCACGCCCGTGGCTGCGGTGATGTCTGACGCCACCCGCCGCGCGGAGGCGTAGGCCTCGATGAAGTCTTCTTGGCTGCGCAGCGGCGTGTGCATCGTGCGGAAGTGGGTGGCGGGCAGCGTGTCTCGGTCTGAGTCGATGACCACTGCCTGGCCGTACGACGCCTGGCCGCCAAGCGGGCAGTCGTCCGTGGTCGGCGCGTCGATGAACTTCTTCAGGTAGTAGACAAACTCGTCGCCCTCAGGCATGCCGGAGAGCGTGACGTTCCAAGGCGGGGTGCGACCCGCGAAACAGGGCTTGCCGTTCTCGACACAGCAGCTCTCAAAGTCGGGATTCAGCCACAGCAAGAAGTCGTCAATCCAGCTGGCGGTGGGAGATGCAATGTAGGACACATCCGAGCGCTTGCGCTCCTGCTCGAGAATGCCCGTCAGGGACGTCAGCTGGCACGACGGGAAGCGCGAGCAGATCTCTTGCTGGTGCGTGCGCTGCGTGGCGTTGAGGCCCTTTGTAACAAAGTAAACGGGCGGGCCGGCTTCGAAGTAGTCGTACAAGTCGTTGAAGTAGGGGATGAGGTAGGAGTCGTCTGGAATGGCAACGCGCTGGTCGAGGCCAAGCTGGACGTAGGGCAGCAGCGCAATGCCTGCAGCAAACAAGCCGGTAAAAACAATCAGAATTCCGGCCTTCACGCTCTTCTTTAGCAGCGTTGGCGCATAGCGTTGGCGGATGAACCGTTGAAGTACGCTTTCTCGCGCAAGCTCGTCGCCGGCATCGGAATAGCGGCCGTTCAAGGATCCTTCGCTGAGGTGCACCCGCGCAGATTTGACAGGGATGCAGAACAGAATATCGGCCCGGTTGTCCTCGACGCGGAACTGATTCAGCGCCAGGACGGACACAAAGCCGGTCACCTGCAGGATAGCATTGATGAACACGGCCCCGGCAGCGTAGATGGCAAAGTTGCGCACGGCGGGCATGCCGACAAAGGCACCGAGCGCAAACGAGGCCGTCTCGGTGAGGGCAGAAAAGAGGATGGATGGGCCCATGCGCCCTAATGCCAAGGCAACTCTCTGCTCGATTTCCTCGTCGCGATGGCTGATGTTCACCCGTTCAAACTCGTGGACGATCAAGAAGATGTTGTCGACGCCGACTGCGAGCACGATGAATGGAATGACATCGACGATGATCAGTGTCGCCTTGAGGCCAGCCCAAGAGAAAAGGCCGATGGACGCGGTGATGGACATGACAACGATCAAGACGCCGATGAAGCCGAGACCAAACTTGGACTCGACCAGAAAGACGCCAAAGTGGCGGAACAGGTCGCTGAACGAGAGCGTGGTCGAGCCGAGCGCGATGGACGCGTACAGGAACATGATGATATAGCTGATGACGATGATCTTGGCGTCCGTGTTGGTCGACTTGTTGAGCTCCTCCTCCAAGCTGATCTCGGTGGTGAACGACAGGCGCAGGCCGCGTGATGACGCCTCGCTCTGAACCTCGAGCAGACGCTTCTTCAAGGCCTGTTCCCAGTCCATGGCGCGCTTCACTTCGGGCGTGTCCTCGTCATAGTTGTTGACGACCCAGGTGACGGTCATGCCGACGGCGTCGTCTACATGCGCAGCATCGGAGAAGCCGCCCAGGATGGACTCTGGGTCGAGGGGCTGCCCATACTCTGGCCGACACTCGACGGGACTCTGTGCACATGTCCTGAGCGTGTCTTTCCAATATTTCTTGTCGACGAGGGAAGGCTCGTTTCCAAAATACGCGGCGACAGACTGCACCACGCAGGCCGATCCGGTCGGCTTGAAGCAGACGTCGTCGAGGGTCATCCCATACTCGGCTCCCTTCAGCTGCTGGATGCTCTTCTCCACGTCCATCCACCACAGGAGCGTGTCGTAGCTCAAGACTGGGCCAGGGCCGGATGGAAGAGTGTCGTTGACCAGGAAAGCCTGCTCTGCGCGGTAGAAGGGCCCAAAGCTGGCATCAAAGAAGGCCTTCTCTTGCGCGGCCGCAGACGTGGGACTCACCCACAGCCTGGCCGGGTCCTTTTCGAGCTGGAAGCGGAACCAGCCCAGGCTCAGCACGGTGGCAATGAGCAGACTGGCGCCAATGCTGGTGCCCGGGAACCTCGCTGCCCAGTGGCCCAATTTCTTAAAGACGGCGTTGCACCAGACATTTAAGAGGTAGTCTTGCGGGGGCTCCTCCACAACGGCGATCGACGAGCTTGATCCGCGAATAAAACCATAGAGAAACGCTTGTCGCTCGTCGTCCTCGACGTCGTCCTCGTCCTCCGCGTCGCCGTTAGGGTCGTGCAAGAGAGGCAGGCCCTGGCTCCGATTCTTGGTGTACCAGAAGCGCAGGCCGGCCCAGATAACCACCAGCGCGGCCGAGACACCGTACACGAGAATCGAGGCAAACGACAGGCAGGGAAGAGCGCCCACATGGCAAGACCGCGCCTTTTTCAAGGCGGGCAGCTCGGGACAGACGGGGGGGCAGTCGATGCAGGCACAGCGGAAGTTGGGGTCCTCGTCGTTGCACTTCTTCGGCGTGATCTGGCGCGGCTCCATGCCGGGCTGGGAGTAGTCGACGGGGTAGTTGATCTGGAAGGGCGAGCCGCCCAGCCGCTGCTTCCCGAGAAACGTGAGAAACTCGGTATAGTTCTTGGCGCCGCCGCCGATCAGGGACATCGCCTTGGAGTTGGTCGGCCCAAACTTGACCTCCTTGCAGCTGTCGTAGAACCCCGAGCCATATTCCTCAGAGACGAGCTGGTCGAGCTCGGTCACAAGCAGCTTCTCGTTCTTCTCGGCGGCGCCGGTCACGTTGATAAAGAGCGACTGGTCGGGGGAGCACGTAAAGGTGCAGAACAGGTTGTAGAAGTTGTCTTTGCAGGCCGGGCACGAGGAGATGATCTGGTTGGCGGTGGCGAGGCTGTCTTTGAGCAAGGTCACCTAGAATGGCGGAAGCGTATCAGAATCGAAACTCTATCATCAAAACGAAGAATACCCAACCAAGACAGAGCTTGCTGTCCTCGTGTCTCGTCCTTTGCGATACCCAGAAGCCTTACCTGCTCTCCGTCGCAGCACACCGGGCCGGCTTTCCATTTTGGCCCACACAGACTGACGAGCTGTTCCCGCACCGCATCATCGGGCGCCGTCGCCAGGCCGTTGTCAACACAAGGGAGGTCTGAGCCGAACAGGCTGCGCTTGCCGCACTGGCCGCGGAGAGCGCACCGGCCAGCCTCGTGCTTCGGTGTGAGGGCTGTGTCTGCCGCCGCAGCTTCTCCTAGGCCGGCTAGAAGAAGCAGCGCAAAACTGCCGCCCGCGGCGACGGCTCGTGAGAGCCTCGTCATGTTTTCAGGCCGGCTGCTGTGAGCATGCACGGCCGCTGTCTCGTGCGCGTGAACGGTCGAAGAAGCTGTGGGGAGCTGGCGAAGGGATGTGTGCGTCGGGTGGCTGGGGAGATCAGTCGCCGGGTAGAGCAAGTCAGCAGGGCAGCGCGAAGGAAAGTCGAAAGGAAAGTCGACAGAAAAGTCCGCGATGGCAGCTTGCGATGGCAGCTTGCTCTTTGCGAACGATGTCGAGCCGAGTCACAAAGGAATCTGGCGAAGCTTGCGATGATGTGGGTTCCGGTAGCATCAGCTGAGCTGCCAGGGCTGAAGGAGACCCGCTGGGCTGCCTTCAACTGCGTCATCACCTCGGTGCCCGGCAGGCAGCTCCATGTTTCAACCGGCCGGAGCGGAAAAACAGCACATCCGTCCACCACCCCTGTCTCCGTAGTAAAGGCGACTCTCGAATTTGCCGGCAGCGCGATACTTTTCAATGGCACCCATCCAGCTAAAAAAATCGCGACGACGATGATTTCTTCATCAGCACACCCTTGTCGACACACGCCTTGATCCCAGCACACGCGACAGCCGAGCTTTGTTCTCTCTTTTCTGTCGCCCCCGGAATGCTCCGGGCTTGTCTCCCTTCCGTCTCCCTCTACCCGTCGAAACGTCTCTGGATTTTCACGTCACGCGGCCCCATAAGATGCTAGACCATTTTACGGGACTGCAACTTCAACTCTGCGGACATATTGCGTTCTGTTCACCTGCGGCTTCCAGCTGCTCCCTCACATCCACATCCACACACTAGGCATTCGACGGGACTGGGCTCTGTGGCAGTCCAGCGCCGCGACAGGCTGCTTGTGGCACCTGCGTTTTGCGGCCTCGTTGTCCATCGACAAGTGTTGATCTGCCTCTCCTTTCGTTGCATCTCGCGATCTCGCTTTGCACATTCACTCTCCTTGCTTCGTTTGTATCTTGGCCCTGTTCTGTTGATATCCTCAACAGATGTGTCCTGTCTGTCCTCTCACGTGACTGCGTGTGTTCTTAATCAGGACGCAGCTTCCTGCCAACGCACTCGCACTCGATTCCCCGAACCTCCTCCAACCTCTACCCATCTCCTCGCATCTCCTCCAGCCAGTTTGTTTGTTTTCCTTTTCTTCCCTCTCCCTAGCTGTCTCTTCTTTCTGTCTTTCTTTTCCGCCGGCCATTGCATGGACGTCTTTTGAAATCCGGTGTCGATACGGAGGACGGGCGCAGGAGTGGTCTACCACAACTGGGAAATAGAGGCCGCCGTTGAAATCATGGGCCTCCCTCGAGCCTCTGACGCTGTGGCAGAGTCCACCGCTACCAGCAATCAAGAGGACGGCAGAGAAACTGGTCTCGCTGTCCGGGATGTTGGCGCCGATGTGGCCCTGGCAGACAGCGGGCTGTCGAGGAAGCGGAAATCACCCGGAGCGGAATCGGACGGACACTCGCAGCTGGAAGACGAGCAAAACGGACATCCAAAGAAGGTGAAGTTGGATGCCGTGGGCAGCTCGGCAGCACAGCAGCTCGTTGTTCCTGCGGATAGATCAGCTCTGCCCGCTGAGGTCTGGAACCATATTTTCACTTTCTGCCCCCCCAGGACTTTGGGGAATTTGTTGCGTGCCAACAAATTGTTCAATTCCTATCTTGACCCTGCCTCTTCGGTTGTTGTGGAAAAGCCTCCACCGCCGCTGGCCAGGTCTGTGGCCAAAGCCATGGAGCCAAATGCTCTTTGGCGACGCGCGAGGCGCAGCTTCTGGCCGAATATGCCAGGTCCGCTGAAGGACAAGACAGAGCTCGATATGTGGCGTCTCTCGTGCTCGCCGACTTGCCAGTTTTGCGGCAAACGGGACACGCGGCGACCGCTGCCTGCAATGGATCCCTTGCGCTTCGGCCCCGGCACAGATGGCGTGTCTTGCATATGGGGATTTCGGGTCCGCTGCTGCGGTTCTTGTCTGTCTAGCAAGTCCATGAAGGTGAGGCTCTTTTGTTGTTGTTGTTTTTTTGGATGTGCTTTTTTGCTCTTTTATCCGCCGCCCCTATCTCTTTCTCTCTTTCGGAATCGCATCTTGCGTCTCAGCTTCTAACCTGGTGCACAGGAGATGGAGCTTATCCTCTCAGAGGGTTCTACGTTTCTGATGCCCGCACTGCCATTTGTGTTTGTGACTTCAGATCCCTGCGTTATCCCTCTAAGCGTTATTGAACGTGGCCAGCTGCCCCCTTCCTCCACCCTGACAAAGCTCTTTTGGTCACCGGATGTTGAGGGTTTGCGTGAGGAGTTTGGTTGTGTCAAAGAGCTCGGTGCGCCCGCGGTTGAAGAGTGGCAGAAGGGGCTGTCAATTAGAGGCTCCGACCAGAGGGCCGACGTTGCCAAATGGGAGAAGTATGCGGAATCTGGAGGCGTCACGAACATGCGGACGTTGCTTTACCCAGGCTATCAGCCGAAGCCTCTGTTGCAGCCAGCTCAAGTTACGGCTCCGCCTCCGAAGACAAATCCTGCACAGCCGCCAGCAGCAAGTGAGTCGAGGCGAATCCCAGGACAGCAAAGTCTTCTGCCCTCATCTCCACATTTGATATCCAGAGCTAACCGAAAATGCAGCCCCAGCTGAGGCCACCACACCAGCGCCTGCAGAAAATGATACATGGGAGCTTTTACTATCGCAGATGGTGACGCGTGGAGCCGACGCAAAGAAAGCCATTCACTCCCCGCCGGAAACCAAGACGCCGACATCTGCGCAACCGGTCGTGCAGAACGAAAACAAAACTAAGGAACAAATAGACGCAGAGTGGGATGAGATCCAGGGGCCTGTGCGGCTCAAAATTCTCAAGTACGCCGATGAAGCCATCATAGGAGACTGGGACGAGGGCGAGAAGGTCACCAAAGACAACGCGCCAACATTCGCAGCCGACGTTCTACTACATGTCCGTAAACGCTTCTACATGGAGGTTGACAAGGATGCACAGGCGGCCCGTACCGCCGGGCGCGAGCCAGTCGTTGACCCCCCAGAAGGCCCATTTACCCAGAAATTGTCGCTGGAGAACATGAAGTACGTGTTTGATGTAAAAGTCAAACCGATCACGGGAAATATCCGCAAGGAGCTGTTCTTGTGCAACGCCTGCGACTACAACGGGAAGTTCTTTGGCTTCGAGGGTGTCATTCAGCACTTTGCCGCCAAGCACACAACTGTCCTTAGTGTTGGCAATATCGTTGTCCACTGGAGAGCCGAGTGGCCATCAACTCCCCCGTTCAAGCCATACCCGCGAGCACCAAAAAGCTCGTTTCATCCGCTACCGGCCATCCCTCCCCGGCCGGCAGGCCATCGTGCTACCGTGCCCGCATCTACACACCCTACCCATGGCTACAACCAATTCTCTGCCGCACCACCGCCAGCGCCTCAACAGCCGCTTGTGCCGATGCTTTCGTCTCAACAGGCCCAGTTGCAGCAGCCGTCGTTTTCGGGCGCCGATAATGGCTCTCCCTTTGGTGCTTCTCCTTATGTTGTTGAACCGCCTCGTGCCCCACCGCAAGGGCCGCCTTACCCACAGACGAGCGTATTTCCTTCAAACCAACAAAGCTTCCCACAGCCTGCCTACCAGCAACCCCCTCAGACCGCAGAATATCAACCGTACATAGAAGACACGAATCCGGACATGAGCTACCTCCCAACGGGCCCGGCCGCTCTTCCTCAGACATACAGAGCCCCGGTTCCAGTTCCGGCGGTGCAGATTCCACCTCCACCTATCGCCCACGATGCATACCAGAGGACCAGTTATACGGATAGTAACCCTGCTGCTCATGGTGAGCGGCCACATCTTCAGCCCACTCCCCAGACTCCTTATCATGTCAAGCTTGATGAAACAGCGCGACATGCGCGTGGACTTTGGAAATCTACGGTCAATATGAACCAGCTACCTGGCGTGGTGAGAATCTTTACGATTATCTACTATGCCAATAAGTTCTTCCAGGCCCGATTTGACGAGCCGCTTGCATTTTCTCTCTTTATTGACGGCCTGTCAAACCGAAAGGAGATGCGTCCTATTCGAAACATCAATGAACTTCCATGCAAAGCCTGCTATCTTGGTCTGGGACACATACCCGGTGTTCCAGGGGAGCGGAAGTTGTTTTCCTTTCCACAGCTGGTCAATCACTTCCAAAGCAAGCACACCGCCCAACTTCCCGGAACATCGCATTCCAATGCTCCGCCGCTGAACTGGATGACAGACATGCTTCTTCTTCCGCAGCCCTCTGCGCTGTCCGATATGGTCGGACCCGGGGGCAAAACATTCCCACTCCTGTCGGAGGCCGTGGAACATCTTTTAGGCTGGCCAGAACAAGTGCAGGCCCCCCAACGACCGCCACAAGAGTCAAATGTGCCAGGGAATAGCCACACTGCTTTCCACAATGGTTCCCCGGCCGCACCTGGACCGCATACCGCGTCGGTGCCAAACCATTCTTCGGGGCACAACGGCAATTGGAATGGGGGACAGCAAATGACACAGGCTGCTAATGCAAAGGGACAAGGCAACAGGGGCCAAGCTCCGACTGCCCAGACAAAGGCTGTCCATGATAACAAAATGCAGCGAAAGCGTTCAGCAAATGGGAAGAAAAAGGGACAGCAAAAAGGGCAAAATGGACAGGCCCAAAAGAATAAGAATAGCGAGCCGTCTGGCGGTCGAGTAAAGAGAGCGCAACCAGACGACGAAGAAGCAAAACAAGAACAGGAAGAACGCCGACAAGAGGAAGCCATCCGAGCCATGTGGGTGGCCGATCGTGCGCAGAAGATGCAGGTTTTGTATCGACCCTTGACTGAAGCCGGAGCGTCACAGAATTCGAAATCCGCCCCTGATATTAGCGCAAAACGAGGCAATGAAACGACGTCGACAGCCGTGTCAACGTCGCAGGGGCACAGCGTTGCCATCAAGCGGGAGGAGCAAGAACAGGAAGATCGGCCAAGTACTCGCCGTGTGCCTCAGCATAAAGGTGCGCCCACACAAGAAGCAGAAGAGCCGGATTTACTAGGCGCTCTAGAGATGCACCTCGGCGGCGCGCCATCACGCCGTTCTCCAGCAGCAAGAGAAGCGCCGGCGCCGGTGCCACCGCCAGCGCCACCTCGTGACCCGGCTCGTGTGGTATACGTCGACGAGCGCGGCCGTCCCGTTGCTTCCCACCACGATTCTGGCTATCTCCCCCGTGAGGAAGAACGGTATGCCCGCTATGTTGTAGACGAGAGGGGGACACAATCGGTTCAATCACGTCAGAGGCGGCCACGATCTCCTTCCGGCTACTACCCAGAGACCTCCCACGAACCGCCGCCGCGGGGACAGGCCGAACACTACCGGGTGCGCAGCCCGTTGCCGTCACGCCGCTACGCAGGCGAACCGACGTACGAACGTGGCCCACCACAGCCATTACCGCAGTCGTCATCGGCATACCAATACGCACGCGCCGCGCAGCCACGTCAGGAGTACTACCAAGTCTTCGCCGACGAACCCGGCCGGGCTGGTCGAGCTGCTCCCCTGCCAGGACCGGTGGAATACGACCCCTACGAAGCTTATGAAGTCGTGCGGGTGGTCCACCCGGACGGCGACTATTATGCACGGCGACCTGTGCGACGCGAGCCGGCACAGATGGAACACCGAGCGTCCGGGCGCTACTATGCCTCGACAGCACACCCGGCGCCGGCGCCGTACGAGGACGCTGGCGGGAGAACATCCGTGCGGGGCGGATATACCGAGGGACCGCCCGGTTTTGCTTATGCTGCCGCGTACGACCCACAGGCAGCAGGCCCAATGTATGGGCGGCTTCGAGGCGATGCTGAGAGAAGCGGGCGCGATAGGACGGCAGCTCCGGCGCCCCAGCAGCAGCAATCGATCGCGCGAGCAGATCAGTCGTACTATGAAGAGTATGATCCGCAGCGGCCGTCCATGGGGCCAGAGCCGGGGCGAGGGACGGCAATGGCACATGCTCCCCCACCGGGGCCGGCATCGCTCGACGGAGGACGGCGACCAGTACGGTACCAGTAGGGCTGGGATATGGGCGAATCGCTCGTGGTAGCTATTGCCGGCATGTTTAGGCCAGGCGGCGGCCGCTTTGTGTTGTTTTAGCAGCTAGATAGAAACAGACAAGGCGTCTGTATGGTATTAAACATAATGGTGAACCAGCTTTTTAATAGCTTAGAAGGGGGAAGGTGTTTTGGGGAAGATTGTATTTTCTTTTTTATAACATTGATTTTTCAAATCAAAAACACCAGTAAAAATCATAAAAATAAAACTGGAAGCTTTAATGCAGAAATAGTGGTCTTTTTGTTCTTAATTTGATTTGTTCTTTAGAAGAGAGAGAGAGAGAGTGTTTGTCTATGTAGATTTGGATAAAGAGGAGGGAGACGAGAAGAAGAGGGAAGAGAAGTGTGAGAGATCTGAGAGAGGGGGGGTTTGGATATGCGTCGGAGAAAGGGAGAAAGTTGGGGGGAGTAGTGTTACAACATAAAAGCAACAAGCAAAACAAAACCAAAACGACAAAAGGGAAGAACCAACAGAAAGAAAAGAAACAGGGAAAGTAAAAAAGAATAGATACAAAAAAGCCCACCGCCGTTATAAAAGCCTGGTCTCTCCTCACACCACCTCGCCGATGATCTTGGCGGCCTCCTTGTACGTCTCCAGCAGGCGCTCGCACTTCTCGCGCTCCTTCTTGACGCCGTCGTCCTCGTACAGCAGCTCGCCGAACAGCGCCTCCTTGTACAGCTCGCTGACCAGGCGGTTCTGCACCACGTCCTTGCAGTGGTTCACCAGCAGGTGCATGATCGCCTTGGGCACCTGGTCCGCGATCGACTCCCGCACGATGTTGAAGTAGGACGAGATCAGCGCCCGGATCAGCTCCGTCTCCATGGCCTCGCGGTCCGTCAGCGCCGGCTCGCCGCCCGTGCCGTTGGCGCCGAAGAGGTCGATGCTGCCGCCGGCGCCGATGCCGCTGCGGAGGGAGTACTCGTCCAGCTCGCGCGGCTGGATGGGCGACCGCTGCGGCCGGTCGTCCTGCCGCCGCATGCTCTGGCTGAAGGTCGGCTCCGAGGCCTGGCTCACGTGGCGGCCGATGTTGGCGTTGTGGTTGTGCGCGCTGGGCAGGTTGCCGATGCCGCCGGGGATCGAGCTGCCGTCCTTGCCGAAGAAGTAGTTGAGGAACGAGTCCTTGGCGTTGTTGAGGGACGGCTGGTTGAAGCGCGTCGGCGACGCGTTCCGCGCCGCGCTGCCGTTCAGCGCCGCCGCCGCGATGCTGCCGTTCTCCCGCACCACCGACGAGCTGCGGCCGCCCTTGTTGACGCCCTTGCGCAGGGCGCCGGCCGCCGCCGATGGCCGGTCGCCCGCCACGCTGGAGATGTCGTCGTCGACCTCCTCGGGCGTGTCTGCGCCGTTGGTGGCGCCCAGCTCCTTGATGCGCCGCCGCTCGCGGCGGTCGCGCTCTTCCTGGATCATGCGCTTGCGCTCGCGCTCCTGCTTCTCGTTGACGACGTGGCTCATGGCGGCGGCGGCGCCGAGGAAGTTGGGGTGGTTGGTGTTGATGTAGGCGCGCTGGATGGAGATGAGCGACTCGACGTAGTTGGACGCCGGGCCCAGGCGCTCGCGGAGCAGGTCGGAGACGACCTCGATCAGCTTGGCCTGCAGGCGCGGGAAGCGGCTCAGCTCGGTGGAGCCGCAGGTGTGGCAGATCTTGATCAGCTCCTCGTAGACGAGCTCGACGCAGCGCTGGCTGGGAATCTCCAGCAGCTTGATCTGCGGCTTGACCAGCAGGTCGAAGGCCATCTCGGGGACGAACAGGCTCGGGCGGGGGCCGGTGGAGTTTCGGATGGCGGTCCGGATGTCGAGGGCGGACAGGTTGGAGGTGGGGTCGATGGACTCGAGCGAGCTGCCGAAGACGGAGTTGAAGATGTAGTAGATGCGCGCGCCGCCGCAGAGCTCCTTGGTGGAGATCTCGGTGGAGGTGCCGTCGATGGACGAGATGAAGGAGGTGGCGAAGCGGGTCATCAGCTGCAGGATCAGGGAGCCGCGGTGCTCCTTGCCGCTGAAGTGCATGTCGCCGTAGCTGGCCAGCTCCTGCTGGGTCTGGCCCATGAGGGTGTTGAGGCGGGCCTTGATGTCGGGTAAGCGGTCGCGGATGTGGGCCATCAGGGTGGTGTTGAGCGTCCTGGCCAGGTAGGGGGTGCCGCAGCGCGTGGAGATGTTCCGGTAGGCCGGGTGGTGGCGGAAGAACTCGGTCTCGGACTTGAGGGCCTCGTCCATGGGCTTGTTGCCCTGGATGTCCTGCTGCGAGCGGTTGACGACGCCGATCCAGCCCAGCTTCAGCGGGTAGACGCGGCCCGACAGGATGTCCAGCGCGTTGGTGCCGTGGTCCATGAGGTCGACCTTGGTCAGGACGCCGATGGTGCGGCGGCCGAGGGGGTCGACGTGGCGGGCGAGCTTGAGGGCCTCGGAGTTGACAATGTCGACGTTGGCGGGGGAGACGGCGAGGATGATGCTGTTGGGCTTGGCGATGTACTCGGAGATGAGGTTGCGCGTCTGCTTCTCGATGTCGGTCGGCTGGTCGCCAATGGGGACCTTGGTGAGGCCCGGCAGATCGACCAGGGTCAGGTTGAGCACGTGCGGCGAGTAGATCTTGAGGTTGATGGGCTGGCGCGTGATGCCCTTGTTGTTGCCGGCGACGCGGCTGGTCTCGTTCTCGATCTCGCGCTTGACATCTTGGAAGTCGTTGAAGCGGCGGTTGGGCAGGTGGTGGAACTCGGCCCACTCGTTGCGGCCGGCGGCGCTGGGGTCGAGGTACTGGAGGCGGTTGGCGCCGGGGGGAGCGGAGGCGGAGGCGTCGATGTCGTTGTCGTCCTCGGGCACGTTGATCAGCTGCAGGATCAGCGGCCGCCTTGTCACGATGCCGCTGCCGCGGGGGAGAAAGTCGCGGCCGACGATGTTTTCGAGGACGGAGGACTTGCCGGCGGACTGGGAGCCGACGACGACCTGGGGGTGGGTTAGCATGAGCAGAGGAGGCGGGCGCATTGCGTGGCCGTGGCCGCTGGCTGTCTTACAATCTGAGGGAGATCGAGGGAGTCGTTGCCGATGGTGTTGAACACCAGGTCCTGCAGCTTGTTGACCGTGGTCAGCAGCTCGTCGCCGAGAGCCGCCATGGTGCCGGACGGGGGGGAGGAGGAGGCAGGGAGGACGGCCGGAGGAAAGCGGCCGAGGTCGAAGCTCTGAGGGGGTAGACGAAAGCTGGCGCCGACGCGTCTGCCGTGTGTGTCTCTGGCGCCGTTTGGTCGATTCCGGCCGGGTTGATGGACGGTCGCAGCTCGTGCCGGGTTGTGCACGCGGGTGGAGAGAGAGGGGGGGGAGAGGGAGAGGGAGAAGGAGAGGGAAACGAAGCAAAAGGAGAAGCCGCAGATCCTGAGGAGGAGGAGGAAGAGGGCGTCGCGACGTCGAGAGGATCGAGAGAATCGCGTCGATGGCGAGCGGTGGCAGACGACGAGAATGCAGATGTGGACACGAGCGAGAGCCGAAAAGCCAGAACCGGCAGTGTGGTGTTTTTCCAAGCTATGCAATGCAGCAGGGCAGGGCTAGGCCTAGTCCAATGGATGGGCGGATCGAAGGACGGGGGCGATGAGGAGTGGGCCGGCGGGTGGAGAGGAGGCGACAGGCGCGAGGCAGTGAATAGGAATAGGCAGCTGAAAGTGCCGAGCAGTCTAGTAGTTCGTTTGACACTCTGCTCCGTACTTCGTATTCAGCTCCTTTTTGACGTTTTGAGGCCAAAGTGGAAATGTCGAGATGCCGCCGAGAAATGCCCAAATTGGCCGGAAACGAGCTCGAATCAACACAAAATGCACGGTGCCGTCTCGTCCACGGTGCAAATCATGCAACGACGCGCTGCACCCCGTTCCGCGGTTCGCTGGCAGGGCGGTATCGACAGGGGGGGGGGGCTTGTGTGGTTAAATGTCGTGGATTGCTTGGATTGGAGTTTGGCTGTGGTGCGCGGAAATTGGCTGTTATGCTGTTATGCGGCGGTGGGAAGGCACGCAAGGGCGGCTGTCTCTGACTACGACGTATGCGACGGAATACCAACGGGGAAGCTGCGCGGCGAGCCCGAGGCAGGCGCGACGCACTGCGCACTAGGGCCACCAACGACGGGCGCCACAGGGCGATGACGGACGCCACAGCGGGCGATGACGAACGTGACTTTGGCGCCACACGGCTAGGAGGCTGCTAGGAGGCTGCTAGGAGCTTGCTAAGAGGAATGCTAACAGAAATGGAGCGATCTGATTGGCCGCTTTCCGTGGTACGATTCTGGCGAGGGAAGCTCGCTGCGTTTTTCTTCAAGGTGTATATTCTGTCGATGTCCGCCTCTCGCCCCATCACATGCGCGGGCCGGCAGAAACGGGCCCTTGTTTAATCTTTATTTTATTTTTGTGGTCTCTCGTTTTACCTCGTCCGCTGCGCTGACACACGCGCCGACGGCAGATCGACGGCAGATCAACGGCCACGGCGAGCCGAGGGAAAGACATTCAGACAGACAGACAGACAGACAGACAGACAGGGCACATCCAACACCGCACAGACGTCGAGCCTGGCCAGACAACCTGGCAAGGCGTCCCGCGTGAGCACAGCGCACGATGAGCAGCTTTGGCAGCCCCGGCGGCGGCACCGTCACGCAGAAGCCCATTCCGTGAGTTCGCGAGGGCGCAGCGGGTGATCCTGGCGAGACTTGATTCTGACTGTCCGACAGACCACAGCGAGGCAGCTTCCCGCTGGACCACGACGGTGAGTTGTCTATTGTGCAGCATGCGGTGCGGCCGTCGTGCGGGCCAGACGCAGCTGACAGCTTCAGGCGAGTGCAAGCAGGTCATGATCAACTACCTCAACTGCATCAAGAAGGTCAAGGGCGTCAACGAGGACGAGTGCCGCAGCATTGCCAAGTCGTACCTGGCGTGCCGGATGGACAGGTGAGCAGCACGCAGTGTCACAAGAGGGCCATGCCGGCCGGCGGCTAACCGTGCCAGAAACCTCATGGCAAAGGACGACTTCAAGAACCTGGGCTTCCAGGAGCCCGGCGAGAAGCCGAGAGAGGGCGAGAAGACCACGCCGGGGGAACTGCGGTGGTAGAGGCGGTGCGATAGTGTAAAGACAAAAGGAAAAAGCAGTAAAAATTGAAAAAAGTCACCTCTTCCGCCGACGATGCATCACGAGTTGACAACTGCCACCCCCGGCTCCACGAATGCCGGAGATAGGCGACAGCGCGCAGTCCCCACTAGCAAGCGCAACCTTGCCCGCGCGGAGCCAGCAGAGCGCATGCCTGGAAATGGCGTCGTTTTCCGCTCAGTGCGTGTCTGCGTGCGGGGATGGCTTGGCCTGTTCCCCATTGCAGGGAACAAGCTGCCTCCGTTTGCGGCCCCGTTCGTCTTGCAGGCGCGCCGGGTCGACGGCTGACGATCGGGATATATAAGCCAGAGAGGCACCCCCCTTTTTTTTTGAGCGTCCCGTTCTGGCCATTGCTTCGCGAGGTCCAGTAATTGCTTGCTATGTAGAGACGTCCACTCGTTTTGTTCTGTGAAGCAGCTCCTCCACCATGCTCCTGAAAGCCCGCCCGCAGCTGCCTCGGCACCGGCCGGCCGTCCGGCCGTGCCTCTCCTGCCAGCACAGGCCAAGCTCGCCGCGCCGAGGCTTCGCCGCCCGGTCGCCTCCTCCCCCCTCGCTTCCCCCCTACGAGGCCACCCTCGGCCACCTCCGCATCGGCCGCCACACCCGCGTCATCTTCCAGGGCTTTACCGGCCGCCAGGCCACCGCCAACGCCCGCGAGTCCCTCGCCTGGGGCACCAACATCGTCGGCGGCGTCACGCCCGGCCGCGCCGGCGAGCACCTCGGCCTGCCCCTGCTGCCCAGCGTGCGCGCCGCCGTCGAGGCCCTGCGCCCCGACGCCACGGGCATCTACGTGCCGGCCGCGCTGGCGCCGGCGGCCATCGAGGAGGCCGTCGAGGCGCAGGTGCCGCTCGTCGTGGCCGTCGCCGAGCACATCCCCGTGCACGCCATGCTGCGCATCCACGCCATGCTCAAGACGCAGACGGCGACGCGGCTCGTGGGCGCCAACTCGCCCGGCATCATCTCGGCCGTGGGCCGCTGCCGCATCGGGTTCCAGCCGCTGCCCTGCTTCGCGCCCGGCCGCGTCGGCATCGCCGCGCGGTCGGGCACGCTCAGCTACGAGGCCGTGGCGTCGACGACGCGCGCGGGGCTGGGCCAGAGCCTGTGCATCGGCGTCGGCGGCGACATCGTGGCCGGCACGGACTTGAGGGAGGGCCTGGCGGTGCTCGCGCAG
>WNYD01000299.1:0-23366 GCA_021396205.1 Sporothrix brunneoviolacea
GCAAACGCCCAACGTGTTCGAAGACCCGCCGGGCCAGAAGTTTTTTGTGCTTAAAAAAAAAATAAAACCTACCCCCCCCCCCCGTGGCCCCCCCCCCCCCCCCCCCCCCGGGTTCCTTTTTTCATACCTGCTGACCTTCGCAGTCTTCGGCTCGCAGGCGACGGGGACGTTCACGACAAAAGCCACCGGTAAGGCCGAGTCGTTGACGATGAAGGGCAACCTGCTCGACACGCGCGCGGACATCACGGACGACAGTAATGGCGCTGTGGTGGCGCGGATCGACCGCAAAATTCTGAATGCGCGGCAGCTCCTGTTCGACCAGGACTCGTACGGGGTAGTGGTGGCACCCGGCATGGACATGGCGCTGGTGGCGGCCATGTGCATCTGCCTGGACGACAAGAACAACGAGAAGTGAGGAGATGAAGTGAGGGAAAGTGTAGGACACGAAATGACGCCAGTGCAAAGATTGTATGAGAATAGCCAGGTGGGAGCGGAAGGACGGAGTTCTGCGTGCAGCGTTGCTGTTTGTATTTTTTTTATTGAATGATGCTGCTAGACATGGGCACGCACAGCTCTCTCTCCATATAAAGGGTTTTTCACGATTTCAAATCCTGGGCATTGTTCATCCCCTGTACTTCTTGCTGGCCTCCGTGAAGCTCATGCCCGCCTTGATCGCCACCGCCATCTGCTCGTCCGCGCTCAGCTGCTTGCGAATCAGCGGCAGCGCCGTCTCGGCCAGCGCCCGGGGCAGCACGACGACGCCGTTGAGGTCGGCGACGATGTAGTCGCCCGGCTGGATGGTGACGTCCTGGTCCTCCGTCTGGAACCGCACGGGCACGTCGACGCCGACCACCTTGGCCACTTCTTGCGGCGCCGTCGTGCTGACGTCGCGCGCAAACACCGGGAAGCCGAGGTCGCGGTGCTCCTGCAGGTCGCGCAGGCGGCCGTCGATGACCGTGCCCGCGGCCTTGCTGTACTGCGCACGGGTCGACATGAGGCCGCCGAAGACGGCGTTGGGGGTGCGGGGGCTCGAGATGAAGACGACAGCGCCCTCAGGGATGGTGTCGATCTACAGAATTAGCAGGTGATTATACAATAGCGAAGGCGGCGGCGGCCATTAGAACCTACATAATGTGTCGGGTGCTTCGGCGACGGGTCGCTCAGCGGCGCGTACTTGACGGTATAGGCCGGACCGACGATCTTGGTGGTGCCCTCCTGGCGCTGGGGCGACCAGAGGGTGATGCCGGCCAGGAAGCCGCCGTTGGCGACCTTGAGCTTGAGCAGGGCATCGGAGATGTCGCATCTGGGAGGTTAGTATTGCCGGGCAATGTGGGACGCAAAGTATACGAGCAGCTTACGCCGTGAACTCGGACAGCGCCTCGACAATGGGATCGGATGCCATGTTGGACGAGAGTCGGCTCTGGGAAAGCAGCGGCGTCGGCAGAGCGGCTCGGGTCGGGGATAGACTCGGGTAACTGCGGCGGCCGGGGTGCAACGATGATGCGGAGCGGACAAGCAGCTGGCCGAGAGGATGTGGGCGTGAGACAAGTGGCGATGGAGTTCGGAAAGGCACGCGCAACAAAACAGACATGCCTGTCTGTGAGGGCGAGGTGGTATAGAGATATAAGAAGAAATGGTCCGAGTCAAGTGTGGAATGCGGGAGCTATAGGGCTAATAATAAGATACGTCAAGGCAGATGACACTAGAGCTGCAGCAGCACAAGCAAGACCCAAATTCCGATGACGGCACCGCTGCCGAGAATTAGCTGCGCCAGAGGGAGGGCCAAGGGAAGCTCGGTCGGTTTCCGGTGGACTGGCGAATTGGCAACGGCGTTTAGAACTCAGTCGAGTTGAGTTGCACGTGAAAGACGACAAAATGGCGAATTCTAGAGGAAGCACCTCAAGTTGGGATCACAAGAGACAAGCACGTTTCCACAGCATCAATTAAATCATCAACGACGACATTTTCCAAGAGCTTGGATTATTGATTGTTCCGTTTACAATTGAGGATATAATACCGTTAGACGAAGCTCGGGACTGTGTCCTATATCCAATTCAGTTCCTGCCAATCCGGAACTATCCTTCCTAGAGCTAGGCAAGGAATGCTAGAATACCACAACCGTTGCACTGCAGTAGAGGATGTGTTCTTCCGTCAACAACACTACTGCTGCACCTCGTGCGTCCTGGAAAGACGCCGACACTCCACGGTGCTTGGCCGTGTAAAGCCGCATTGGCCTCACATTTCAAGGTATATAAGCGCTGTTTCTGTCACGTCTTGCTTCACGGTCGTCAGGATGCTCGACCGCAAAGAATTATAGACCTAAACGAAGATGACGAGGAAGGATTTGACGGACCAAATACTACACCGCATATCACCATCTCGACAGCTCTTCCCGGCTTTCCACCGTGCCGACGATAATCTCGACTCTGCGAACTTTCGAGAAGAAAAGCAGCTCACAGGGATTTCGACCACGTTCTTAGAAAGCCTCGTTCTTCTTTCATCCGAATCGAATAGCCAACCAGGTTAACCTTCTAGTCCACTCTTACAATGATGCCAAGGCGGAAGAAGAGAGCATCGCCGATTTCGTTACCATTGGACGTCCTTTTCCAAAGGAGAGCTCCTATAGACAGTCTCGTATAATGCTATCTTGGGCGAGTAGCCTGCTTCTCCTTGGTAGATAACACTCAGAAAAGCACTGCCAAATGATGTATTCTGTAGTATTACTCCGTGCTCGTAAACCACCTACCACCTACAAGTACAGACCAATCTGCACCGCTTACCGGTTGCTCGGGAGTGCATCTCATATACCCTTCCCGTGACCACATGAACTCGTAGGCTAGCACAAAGTTGGGGAGCGAACAACCAACGCGCCACTAAGGCAGTCCTGGGACCTGATGGGACCTGTCATGGACCCGTGTCTGGTCCTGAACCTCCCCCTCTCCACAAAAATAAGAGGATGAACTACTCCAATACCCCGACCTTCCCCAGTCCCCGGTCCCCGGCTTCTGGCCACGGGGGATAGAGGCAAAATGGGGATCGGTGTTCGTTTTGACTAAAGAGAAGAGCACAAGGCCCTGCACTTTTTTCTTTGGATAGTTTCTTTCCCCTCATTAAATTGCTCTCTTATGTTCGTGTGGGGTTTGTCTTAAATGCATTTGTCAAAGGCATCAGTAGATTTTGAAACCGTTTCTGGGCAGGATTCTTGAGGTTTATGTTCGCAGTAACTGTGACGACCGCCAATCCGGGGACTGTCATCAAGGGTTGTACTACGCCGCCACATTCCAGACCATGGCCGGCCGCAAAGCCAGCGGCACCGCCGGGGGCAGCATGATGACCACCGCGCCATCGCCATTTGGCTCTTCGTCGGTCTCCGGCAAGACCCGGCCGGAACGAGCCGACCGCTCCGAGCGCGCCTCCCGCACGCACCGCGGCCTCACCTGCGCCAACTGCCGGTCACGCAAGACGCGCTGCGACGGCAGCCAGCCGACGTGCAAAACATGCGAGGTGTACCGGGACACGTGCCGGTACGAGAAGCCGCCGCCCATGTCGCAGATCGTGGCGATGGCGCGGCGGCTGCAGGAGGCTGAGCAGACCGTGGCGGCACTCAGACGAGAACTGGAGGCGAAGGAGCAGCAGCAGCCGCTGCAGACGCTGGAGATATCGCCCAAGCGGGAGGCGACCGGAGACTACCTGTCGCCGCTCACCGTGACGACGATGGACAGGGACGGGCAGACCGGGAGGCGGGCCGGCAGCGTGTCGATCGGCGTGTCGCCGGACAGCCAGAACGCGCACGCGCACGCGCACGCGCACGCTCAGGCGCAGAGCTCGCCGGGGAGCCGGCCGTCGCAAGATCTGCTGTTCGACCTGAGCGTCGACAGCAACGGGAAGGTATATTGCTCTCTCCTCTTTGCCATCGCGTCAGTCCTCCGCAAACAGCTAACCGCCAGCTCTGCTATGTTGGTCCGACCTCGGCCGTGCACAACCCGCCCGTCATCGAGGCGCACACGTCGCCGATCCAGACCTACGATGACGACGACGACGACGATGACGCCAATGACCGGGATCGCAGCCAAGCATACCACGGAGGACAAGGGCAGCACCCCCGACACGGACACCGGCGCCCACAGGGAACCGGCAGCATCGCGTCCGGCCGCAGAGGCTCCGGCTCGTCCATGACCACTAAGTCCGACGTGCGCACGCTGCTGACCACCAAGGCCATCGAGTCGCGCGCCTGGGAGGAGTTCGCGTTGGGCAGCGCCGCCGCGCAGACCGAGATCCCGCGGGCGGCCGTGGCCAAGCTGCTGCAGATCCACTGGGTGTGGATCGCGCCCATGTTCATGTGGGTGTACCGGCCGGCGTTCATGCGCGACATGGCACGCGGCGAGGGCAAGTACTGCTCGCCGCTGCTGCTGGTGATCCTCTGCGGGCACGCGGCGCGGTTCCAGGAGGGCGGCGGCGGCGGCGGCGGCGAGGCCCTCATCGGGGACGCGCTGATCGCCCGCGCGCGCCTCCTGCTCGGCGCCGAGATCCACCGCCCCAGCTCGATCCCGACCGTGCAGGCGCTCCTCCAGCTGAGCGCGCGCGACCTGGCGTACGGGCAGATCTCGCAGGCGTGGCTGTACAGCGGCATGGCGTTCCGCATGGTCAGCGACCTGGGCCTGCAGCACAGCAGCAGCGGCCAGCTGCTGAGCCTGGGCAACCTCAACGCCGAGGACCTGGAGATCCGCCGGCGGCTGTACTGGAGCTGCTACTTCTGGGACAAGTACGCCGCAGGTCCTTCTTCTACCCCCTTTGGCGTTGTGCCTCCGCTGACCCCATGATCCCCAGAGCCATGAGCCTCTACCTCGGCCGCATGCCGACCCTCGTCGATCTGCCGTTTGACTCGTCTCCCGAGCTGCGTACGTCACCCGGCAGCCACCAGTCTCCTTCTTCCTTTTCTCTTTTCTGCATCTGCTAACCGAAACCGACAGTGGACGACTTCGCCGAGCACGAGCTGTGGACGCCCTTCTACGGCGCCTCACAGAACCTCAGCCGCGTCTCCGCCGGCGCCTACCCGCCCATGAAGTCGCGTGCCATCTCGTGCTTCGCCAACACGTGCCGCCTCTCCATCATTCTCTGCGACATCATCCTGGAGCTGTACTCGTACTCGCGCCGCCGCCGCAGCGGCCCCAGCCCCGGCGGCTCCGGCGTTCCAGGCGGCGGCCCCGAAAACGTCGATGCCGCCCTCATCCAGGGCATCCGCGAGCGCCTCGACGCCTGGCGCGCCAGCACGCCGCCGCATCTGCTCTGCGACCCGGACCGCCTGCCGGACGTCTGCTGTCCGCCGCACATCCTGACTCAGAAGTAAGACACGTTCCTTGTCCTCCTCTGCAGGCTTACCCCCCCGGGGCTCTCTGCTGACAGTTGTTTTCTCCGCGGGAAAAAAATAGTCTCCTCTACTACACCACCATCATCCTCCTCCACCGCCCCTTCTACTCGTCCCCCGTCCACCACGCCGAGTGCCGCCAGGCCGCCGACCAGCTCGAGCGCCTGCTGCTCCTGCTCGAGCGCACGTTCGGCTTCGACCGCATCACCTACCTCATGGCCTACTGCGCCTACACGGGCGCCTCCGTCCTCGTGCAGGACGTCAAGCTCGGCGACGCCGCCGCCGCCGCCAAGATCCAGACCTTCCTGCGCGCCCTGCGCCTCGGCGTCGCCTCGTGCCCGCTCCTCCAGCGCAGCCTCGACATCATCACCGACAGCCTGCCGCCGGAGGCGCTGTCGACGACCTCGGCCTCGACCTCGGCCGCCCCGGCCGACCCGCCACCATCGTCGTCGTCGTCGTTGTTGTCCGGCAGCACCCCGGCGACGACGCCGACCAACGCATCGGCGGCGGCGGCGGCGGCAGCCACGGAAGCGGTGGGCGGCGGCGGCGCCGCCCTCGCCTCCGACGCCCTGCTGATGCGCAACTACCTCCCCGCGTTCCCCTACTACCACGCGCAGCTCGACTTCTTCGACGGTGCCGGCGGGGGGATGCCGAGCAGCAGCAGCACCGTCGGAAACGCCAACGGCAGCGGCAGCGGCAACGTCAACGGCAACGGGCTCGGCGGCGGCGGCGACGCCTACGACCTGGCCGCGATGGACATCGACGCCTTCTCGCTGCTCGACTGCTTCCCCGAGAACCACCTGGACAGCGCCGCCGCGGCGGCGTGGTACATGCCGCAGTGAACAAAAGACGCTGACGTGCGTAAAACGACGGCGGAATTGTTGTAGGACGTGGAAGACATATTCGGCATGTGTTTTTGGCTTCTAAAGGCGTACTAGACATGGAAAATGGGGGTGGTTGACATTTTGGGATTTCTCGCGAAAAGAGGGCATTGGAACGTGTAAGTTTATGTACATATGCTACGATTCCGACGCAAATAAATTTCACACCATAAATCTACATAGATCAAATTCTCCTATTTTGATGCTCACGAATGAATTTAATATTTACGTGCCGAGACACCAATAG
Organism: Sporothrix brunneoviolacea; assembly: GCA_021396205.1. Classification (NCBI taxonomy): domain Eukaryota; kingdom Fungi; phylum Ascomycota; class Sordariomycetes; order Ophiostomatales; family Ophiostomataceae; genus Sporothrix; species Sporothrix brunneoviolacea. The sequence goes on from WNYD01000299.1 coordinate 6,494, forward strand.
CTAGCTACAGAGAAGACAGAATACACGCAATGACCAAGTGCCAGATATTAATACAAGAGTTACTCGCCCGTCGTGCTCCGTATACAAATACACTATCCACCTCGCCGACGTTCCAACTAATGCAATCCTCGTCTCTCCTTGAGGCTATGGGCTACCACAAAGCCTTCAAAATTATTGGGACAGCATGAGCCCCATTAGCTGCTGCGAAAAAAACATGGTGCTTCCTACGAGCGGAGGAAGAAAATCTCAAGATTCCAGGATTTCAGGACCCCAAAATTGCAAAATCTGAAAAGGAGAACTCGGCGCGTCTTCAAGCAGCCGCGACTCTAGCGTTGGTCTGTCGTGGACGACCACTGCGGCGAGGCCCGTAGAAAGCCTTGGCTGTCTTGACCACCCTGGCCGTCCTACCGGCCCCAGACGGTTTGGCAGACTTGGCAGCGGCGGCCGTTTTGGTTGTCCTAGCTGGCTTAACAGCTTTGACAGCTTTGATGATTCTGGTTGCCGTGGTTGTCTTGGTCGTTTTTGTTGTCTTCGAAACGGTCTCCTTGACCACTTTGGTCGTCTGTGTCGTCTTTGTCGCCTTGGCCTGCTTCGACTTGCCTGACTTGCTCGCCTGCCCCTCCTTCTCTTTTTCGATCGTGTATCGCAGCTTTCTCCAGATGCCCGAGCCGAGGCTTGGCTTTCCGCTTATCGCTGCTGAGGATTCTCTACGACTCTGCCGCCGGTTTTCGTCCGCCGCCGCTTCGTCCCGCCATGCGACCTGCTTCCGCCCCCGGATTTTTGCCTCGTCCCCTGCGTGGAGGAAACGGTGCACTAGTCGATGGTCCAGGATGCGCTCTTCCTTGTCCCACTTCCCTTCCGGCTCCGTCTTCGGCCAGATATATCCGTAGAGTTTCGAGTGACGCTCGCAACGTGGGCAAGACATGCGCGTAAAGTACGCATCGCGCTGGACAAATGCCTTGGAGCACACCGAGCAGATCACCCAGGCAGTCTCTGGCTCGGACAAGAGAAGCGGAGTCAGCGTGTAGTCGCCAGGCACCCGCTGTCTGGTCGGGTTAGAAGATTCGTCTTCGTCGTCTTCCATGGCGTCATCCTCATCTTTGACTTCTTTTGCGGCTTGGGGCGTTCTGGGACCAACGCGGTTTTGGGGTTCGCTTCCAGTGTTTTTGCGGGGTCGTCCGCGTCGTGGAGTATGCAAAGTCGGGGGAGCGTCAGAAGTGGCTTCTTCCGAAGTTATGATGGCAGCCATTTTGTCCTCTATTTTGTCGTCCATTTTGTCTTCCGTTTTGTCGTCTTCTTCGCTATCCATGGACGACTCCGGAGTAGGCAGAGTGAGCTCGTCCATAGAAGTTGATTCCTCCACCTTCAATATCGTCGTCGTCTCTGTTACGACAGTGGTCGTAACCGTAGAGGCCACAACAATAGATTCGCCGAGCTCAGACTCACACACATCGGACTCGGCCAGTTGCTGGGAAGATTCCGGGGTCGGCATTTGGTCGTGCACAGGTTCGCTGTCCTCCGCGTTTTGCTGGAGCATCTGAATGCTTTCTGCGATTGACGCGCGCTTGGGAGTCGGAGAATGAACAGCCAGTGTGCTGCTGTCTGCATCTTCAGCATTTGCGGAGTTTTCTCTAGAGTTGCCACTCCGCAAAAGCGCCTCCAATATTGTCTTTTGCCTCTTCGCAGGAGTTATGGGCGGCGTCGCAAGCAGCGAGTCTCTGTCTCGTTTTTGGCCGCGATGGCGCGAGCCAGTGTCTGCCAGCGGCGACCCGGCCAATCCATCTTCGGTCGCAGGGGTTGCCTCTGCTGTGCGCACAAGCTTTCTCAAGCTCGCTTTGGACACCTTGGGCCGAGCGATTGGTGTGAGAGACGGCGTCTCGGAGTGGCCGCGGTTGAAGCTGTGTTCTTCCCGTCTCCGCAGAGAATAACCCTGCACCGGGGTAAGCCCGCCGTCTTCGACGCTCTTCACAGGCACGCTGCCATCCGCGGGTGCCCAGCCGTTGACCAAGTTGTTTTCGCAGGTCTTGCAAAGGCATTCGCAATTGTCATCTCCGAAATAGCTGTCGCCATAGGTCACCGTAATCTCCTCGCCCATGCCGATAGACTTGGTTGCAATGATCTCAATGCCGGCCTGCCCCGTGGTTACGAGGCGAGCATTGGCGTCGCAATCGTGGTTCGCGAAACGAGCCGGGCCCATGAACAGATTCACCTCCTTTTTCCGCGAGCTGACAACGATGCTGAAGTCCTTCTTCCGCTCGGAGAGCTCCGCCTCTTCCTCGGGCGTAATAACCACTTGGATGCCTGAGAGGTATTTGATCGTCTCGTGGCTTTTGATGAAGCGCCGCGCGGAGATGCTGGCTTCCTCCTGGAAGATGGTGTACCGGTTCGTCGCAGCGACTTCGAAAGGACAGTCCGGGAGGTAGATTTGCATATATCGACGCAGGTGGCGGCGGAAGTCTTCCTTCTCGGCGTCCGTCTTCAGCGCGCGGTAGAACTTGCCGAGCCCATTGGTGGCCAGGAGCTTCTCCTCTGCGATCTGGGGGTCCGGTTCCACAACGAGATGGTTTTGGATGATGTTGGTGATCTCCTCTTCCTTTACTCCACGGGAGGGCAAGTACGACGGTCGGTTCTTTGGGATGGTTGTCCAGTAGAAGGCCTGCAGAGCGCAGAGGCGCAAAGTTAGAATGTGGCAGAGAACCAACGAGCAGAAAACGCCGCTGATGCCACAGCGGAGGAGGTCCACAGAAGACTCACATGGTCGACGAGCGCATCCGTCAAGATGTCGTCGTAAGAGGCAATTTGCGCCAACGTAAGGGTATGCTTCTTGGGCGGCGCATTTCGTGACCGAGCCGGTGCCATTGCGAGGGCGTTGGCTGTCCGAATGGCTACGCAGTCCAGAAGGAAGCAAAAAGGAGAAGGAAAAAACCAGATGCAAAGCAGTGTTGACGTACTCCGTAGACAACCGTTTCAGAGAACTGCGCAAAAGAGATCGCTCCGACAACGAATTGACCGGTTTCAGACAGTCCCTACTCTACCAAAACCGGAGGTCGACAAAAGAAAGGGACAACAAGAGTCAAAACACAACACAAATGAATGGACGGACAGAAAAGCCCCCAAAAAAGGAAAACAACAGCAATACAAATCCACGACTATTATGGTACTCCGTGTCTTTTTGTCCTTCGTCTCAAAAATAGGCACAGAGAAAATAGAAGGGGGTGAGAGCGGCGACAAAAGCCAGCGAGTCAGACGCAGGAGCTGCGGATGGTTGCTGGCTTGAGGTGTGGCAGTTGAAGCTGGACGTAAAGGGGGCTGAAAGGAGCGAGACGGCTGGCGCGCAAGAATAGGGGAGGGCGCCAATGCGCAGCGAGAAGGGTGAGACGACAGAGCGCGAGGAACGACGAGGAAGAAGGACGGGCGGCGCAGCACGGATCGTCCGCTGTGGGTGTGTGGGTGGTATTGTTCCTTTGCTGGCCCAGGCCGGGTGTCATCCAAGTCAAGAGGAGGGCAGACTCAAGTATCCATGAAGGGCGAGCGGCCGGGTGGTGAGGGTTCGAGATGTTGAGGAGAGAGGATGTGAGAGGATGTGAGAGGATCTGAGAGGAACTGAGCACGAGAGGAGACAAGAGACGAGGTAATTTAAAACGACCGTTTGAAGAATTGGGCCTGGGTTGCTAGGGGGAAGATATTAAAGAGGGAGGGAGCGACTGTCGTAGTGGCAGGTGCCCATTAAAGAATGTGGAGTGGGGAGGGAAGGGAGCACCCAAGGACCGCTCTGCTAGTCGCAAAGCGTCTATAGAAAATGGAAAGGGGAGGAGCGAGCGTGACCCGAGGGAAAGAGGGACGGGACAATCCCGATGCAGAGAAGGAGCGAACAAAGAAAAGATCCAGGAAGCAGCGCGGCCGTCGAAGCGCTGGCTGCGCGAAGCAGAGAAAATGCACCGACTTGCGAACCAAGCGTCGTCTCTGCGCAGAGCAGCAAAAAGGAGAAAGTCCCCGTATAAGCTGGGCAAGACAAATAACAAGCGAGGGGGCTGAAGGCTCTCCTGTGGCAACCAAACAGAAAAGTACCCAGCCTCTCCTTCCCGTGGTTGCTGTGCTGGCCTGGCCCGCCCGGCGGCTTCCAATCAGGGAAGGCACAGCGGGGGGCGCACATGCTGGTCCGAGCTGAACGGTTCAGACGAGCGACCATGTGCCCCGGCCCACTCCTCGCGCGCCTATTGGCCAAGGCGCTTACTACTGTGACTAAGCATTTTAGAGCTCTTTTCCCGACCAATCCCTCCGCGAAGAAACAGGCGGCACAAAATTTTAAGGTGAAGCCGAAGACGACGACGACAGTTTGCGATCGCGCGGCAGCGACAAATCAGCAACCGCAACAAGTCCTCCTCCCACACAGCCGCCAAGATGATTCAATTAAAGGTGGGTAGACCTTGAACCTCAGCGTGGTCTCCTGCACGGGCGACTGGTACTGACACCTCCCCTTCAGTCCATGCTCAACTGCATCGACAACTCGGGCGCGGCCCTCGTCGAGTGCGTCCAGGTCATCGGGCAGAAGCGCCACGCCGCCATCGGCGACCGCATCGTGGTGGTCGTGCAGAAGCAGCGCAACGCGGCAAACGAGGGCATGGCGGGCCTGGCGGCCAGCAGCAAGGTCAAGCGGGGCGACGTGCGCCAGGCGGTGGTGGTGCGGACGCGGTACCCGGTGCGGCGGAAGGACGGCAGCGTGCTGCGGTTCGACGACAACGCGTGCGTGCTCGTCAACAAGGCGGGCGACCCCGTGGGCAGCCGCGTCAACGGCGTGGTGGGCCAGGAGCTGCGGCGGAAGAAGTGGAGCAAGATCCTGAGCATGGCGACGATGCACGCATAGACGGTCCGAGGCACACCAACAACAACAACGCAGAAAAGACACACAAGAAAACCAACAAAGAATCTACAGGGCATGGGGGAGGGGTTATTGCGATTGCGAAGAGGAGGGACAGCCACGGCGTTATTTTTGGATGCATATAAACACATACGATGAGAGGAGGGAGAAACAACTGTACGATTACTTGTCATGATGTTCTAGATTTAAAGGCATAAGAATTCACACAAATCTCTCTGAATATCACGGCACGACAAGGACACGGTATAAATAAGGGACTACGAGTTTAAAGAATTAAAAAAAAATTATTGATATAATTTGTCGCATTGTTCATACGGCGAAGGCGCCAGTATTTCCAGATGCGACATTGTCCTGACAATACGCCTTAACTAAACGCCAAAAAGTACATAAAAGTATCCAAATACATGGTGAAAACAAAAACGAGTCCTCGAAAACGAGGCCCATATAAAACAGAAAGCACCGCCTTTTTGATGACTCCCACCCATTACCCAATGCAAAAAATGAAGTCATGGACATGCTCGTTCGCTCGCTCGTTCTGTCGTCATATCGTACTATTGGAAAATGTTACCGCATTCGCAGCAGACATAAAACAGTTTCTGCAGACAGAGAAGAAGACAACGAAAAAAGCGCACATCCAAGCGGTTAGCAAACTGGAATGACAAGTGGACAGAAGCCATGATGGGTGGGCGGCAGCACGCCCTTGCCCCAAAACGACTCACCATTCCTGTTTCTGCGCTCCGTTGCTGCGATTGGAAAAACACAGCTTCGTCGTGCTTGCAGACCGGGCAAATCTTGTTGGACCGGGGAAGCTAAGTCGAGAGAAAAAAAGCAAAAGAAAGAGGCACATCGTGTTAGCAAGCAGATCCCATCAGAGAGAGAGGCAGCAAGAGCGGGATGGATGACGGAAGAAAGACCAAGGAAATGCAAGGACATAGAACGTCTTTTCAAAAGAAAAGAGAAAATCAACGGTTCAATGCACGGTTCGCTCCCCCGTCCTCTTTCATCCCCTCCCCAAGTGGCCGGCTCGCTCAAACAGCATCGGCATGCATTCGGTGATATGCGTCGCGGTTGTTTCGGCTCGTTCGCTCGATCTCGTCCCGTACTAAATCAAGAGGTCATACGGTCAATGCGCGCAGGCGGTGACGCTAGCCTCGTCGCGGTTGCCAAACTCGGTCCCGTCCATAAACTCGTAGTCGTCGGAGAGGCAGGAGAAGTCGCCGCGACCGAACCATTCCTCGATAGCCATGTCGGCAGCATCGTCGAGGTCGTAGGGGTACAGGTCGAGGTCGTCGAGGTCTCTGATGGCGGGCGAGAACGTGAGGCTGCGCGGAGCCGTCGTATCTGTCGCCGTAGTCGCGGTCATGGTCGGCGACGGCGGCGGCTTGCAGAAGAGCTCGCCGCAGGAGCGGCAGGCAATCAACGCGCCGCAGCAGAAGCAGAGCACAGCCTTGCTGGTGTTGCTGTTGGGGGTCGGGCCAGCAGGGGGGAAGGAGGATGGTGATGATGGTGATGATGGTGATGATGGTGCAGAGGCAGAGGCAGACGCAAAAGCAGAAGCACCAACCGTTGGATCAGAGCCGACGTCCTGGGTCACGCCGGCCGTCTCGCCGGCCGCGTTGTTCAGGACGTTGCGGAAGACGCACGTCGAAGAGGCCTCCTCGGTGTACTGGCAGGTGCGGCAGGTGAACTGCAGCTTGTGCGCGTCCTCGTCCTCCTTGGGATAGAGCATGTTCGAGCACTCCGCGCAGAAGCGGAAAGTGATCTGCTCCAGGTTCTTCTTGGAGTGGTCCTCGTGGGACGTCGTCGACTGTGGTGAGGCCATCGCGGGTTGTGGGTGTTGTCGATGTTGCGGTGTCGCTGAAAAAGGAGAAAAGAAGGCGGTCTAGATCGATAGAGCGCAGTCGGTGTCCGTTGTATAGCGGAGGGAAGGGTGTTAATAGTATCTTACGCTGAGCGCGAGGGGAGAAAATAAGAATAACAAAAAGGGAAGAGATGGCTGGAGGAATTCTGAGGCAAAGAACCTTAGCGCGGCAGTATTATAATGCAGGCACTGCGTGCGGCGAGGAGTCACCGCGCACACACAGAAAATGACTAATAGTTTTAGTGCTTGAGAGAAATCTTGGGCGGTGGCAAATTCTGACAGGCTCTCCTCCTCTCCAGGCACGAGTCCCCTGTCAGGCAGGCAAATGTACCGTCAGAAGGCCGTAGTGGAGGACGCTTGTGCGAGGCGAAGCAGCACAACACCCGTGAACGACGTAATGGGCCTGGCACGAACCACGTCACTTGCAGTGATCAGGAGTGATCAGGAGCAGATCGTGAGCTCGTCTGGTCCCATCGAGAGTTGACCCAAGGACAGTGCGTATAACTGCACATACTGTACAATAACATTAAAATAACCCTATATGCACAGTGCGATCATAACCCAGCTGCGTTTCCCAAAAACAGGTCCCAATCTTCGTCTGGCAAGAGCAATACGGAGCTGCATACCAGGTTTCTTCAAAAGAGCAGCGGGTGACGATCTTCCAAAACGAGGGATGGCACTCAGTGTGCTCGATGCGCCCAGAGACACAGGGCTAGGAACACCGCAACCTCCCTGCTGCTGCTGCCCTTGCGCCAGGCAGTGCGCCTGGCAAGCGCCCAGTCCCATATCTTCCCCGCCCCCGCGTGTGCTAAGGCCTGCTGATGGGCTGGCTTTGTGCTGGCACGCTAATTATTATGCGCCGCGCTCTGGCTAGCGCCGTTCCGACCTGGCCTTATGACGCTCGTGCTCGGCCGCCACAGCGCGCCGAAGGAAGCTGGTCACCCTCGCAACTGCCTTGCGCCGAAAGTTGACAAATAAAAATAAAAGACGATTCTTTCCCCGAGCCTTCCCCTCCCCAAACTTCACCATCCACACCTTTTCTGGCCTCTCGATCTTGCGCAGCATTGTTGTCAATCGATCTCGCACTCCTCGTCTATTCGTCCGCCCCGCACCTTGGTTTGCTTCCTTCTTTACGCACTCTCACACACACACCACGTAGCGCATCATGGCTGCAAACAACCGCGTAAGTCGAGCTCCCTCCCACCTCTCTGGACTCTGAATTCCTCTCTTCTTCCTCCCCCGCCTGTCTTTTTTCGACGATGGGATGAAAAAAAAGCTGTCGCGGCTCTGCGCGGTCATTCCCCATCTAATCAGCCCTGCGCCCGCTTTTCCAGGAAGAGACCGGCCTGCCGCCCAACTGGGAGGTCCGCCACAGCAACAGCAAGAACCTGCCGTACTACTTCAACTTCGCCGACAAGACGTCGCGCTGGGAGCCGCCCGCCAGCACCAACACCGAGCAGCTCAAGCTGTACATGGCCAAGTACCACTCGGGCTCGCTGCCGCCCGACGCCCACGCCGCCGCCGCCGTCGCCCAGCAGCAGCAGCAGGCCGGCAAGATCCGCGCCGCCCACCTGCTGGTCAAGCACCGCGAGAGCCGCCGGCCCATGAGCTGGCGCGAGGCCGACATCACGCGCAGCAAGGAGGACGCCCGCGGCATCATCCAGGGCTACGAGGAGCGCATCCGTCGCGGCGAGATCTCGCTGGGCGAGCTGGCCCTGACCGAGTCGGACTGCAGCAGCGCGCGCAAGCGGGGGGACCTGGGCTACTTCGGCAAGGGGGACATGCAGAAGGAGTTTGAGGAGTCGGCCTTCAACCTGCGGCCGGGCGAGATCAGCGGCGTGGTCGAGACGGCGAGCGGGCTGCACCTCATCGAGCGGTAGGTTCACTGTCCATGCGTGCTTTTTGCCCCTTCTTTTTTCTTTCTTTTTTTCTTTCTCTGTTTAAGGGGGCCTTTTGCTCTGCTTGCCCTTCTCCGTCTGTCGAGTAAGATTGCTAAGACATGCATGCAGGCTAGCATGATGAGAGAGACAGTGCACCCGGCCGTAGGAGTGGGAGAAACAATGATGCATGCAGCACGTGAGATCTACGGAGTACGCAAAACGGAAAAGAGAGAGAGAAAAAAAAACATTTAAAATATACACAAACAAGAGAGGAGCTGCATTCGAAGTAATGGTTCCCTACGATTTACTGAAAAAAAAGAGAAGCCAACGTGGAACGCACGCGGGGGACGGTGCCTATTTTTGATTTTGATTTTTGATTTTTTTTCTGCTCGGGACACAGCGATGAGGATGCTTGAACAGGACTCTACGTAAAAGAAAGCAACAGACAGTTTGTTTGATCATGTCGTTTTCATGGATGTTTTCTGTTTACTGTCGAACGCGGTCCTGGGGACGGCAGCTGACCGGGGCTTCACGTACGGTCGTTTCTTGCTTCCTGCTCTTGGGTGAGCGCTTAGCACGGGCTATGTTTATTGTCGAATCCTGAGGTGAGAGGAGAGCGAGAGAAGCGGACGTTCGTGGAAGGTTCTCGTGCGAAGCCTGTCTTATTCACTGCTTCATGCCATGTGTCCGTCTGCTCCGTATGCCCACAGCAGAGATCCTCGCCCTCGTGCGACACCTGCCGATCTGTCTCGATCATTTCGCATAACGGTGGCACGTTCTTGGTCCTGTCTCATTTGCTGCGGCCTGCTTCATTTGCCGGGAGATGACGAAGGGGTGGGAGGGGGGTCTGGGAGAGAAACGTTCAGGGTGGTTATGTGCGTAAGTGCAAGACCCAGCGAACTCCTGGTCTCGTTTCGTCATAAGTAAACAAACGAGGACGCTGATGTCACTTCCAGCTAGATTTCTTTTTTTTGTTTTTGTTTTTCTTCTTTATTTAACTCTATGTGCTTTGCTGTTTTTTTGTCTAAAGGGGTATATATCGGCCTTCAACGCCCTCCAGGGGCGGAGACCTTCTCCTTTTCGCTCCTTTTCGTTCTCGTCTTTCACGTTTTTAACCATCATGTTCTCGTTCATATTCAATCATGTCTTTTTGCTGTGCTTTCCTCCCACCAGTTCAAGTATCGCTGTGCCTTGCTTGACCCCAAAAAGAGGAAAACGAAGAAAACACCCAAACGCCAGTACCCCCCCCCGGGCGTGTCATTGTTGCGGCTTGCATCACCATATTTTCTTGTCCCCTGAAAAAAAATGAAGACCAATGAAGCGAAAACAGATGCTGTCGTGGCAAATCAAATGCTGAACCAAAGAAAGAGGGTCGTTCCTCATGCCACACAAGACACCACCCAGCCGGCCAGCGGCTGGATCGACGTGAACACCACGGTCATCACGCCAAAGACCGTCATCGACAGCGCCGCATAGGGCGCCGCGCGGCTGCCGTCCTCGTAGAGGTAGGCCGTGCCCATGGCGGCGGCGTTGATGCCGACAGCCATGCCAGCCGCCACCGTGCCAGGCGAATCGTGCGTCTTGCCGTCTTGTATTTCTGGGGTGGCCGCGTCTCGGGTGACAGCGTGGTCGCCCTCGCCTCCACCACGCATGGTCACGATGCAAGCACCGCGCTTGTTGAAACTCGCTGATAACGTAGTAGCTTGGGCGCTCCGAGGCGCACCCGGTTGCCCTGCCGTCTTCTCCGCATCCTTGAAGCCGTCCGAGTCAGACGACGACGGCGTTGACGACGCACCGCCGGTCAGAGTCTCGACATCGCTGTTGGACGCCCGCCGGCCGACCGTGTTGTCGCTGCCACGCATGTCCGATTCCGTTCCCGTCTCTGCGTCAGACTCTGCGTCGGCACCCTCCACCCCTGCCTCGCCGCTCGAGAATCGCCAGCGGCCGCTGCCGACGCGCTGGCATCCCCCAGTCGAGCTGGCCACCAGCCGCGCCGTCCACCGGCACGCGCCCAGCCCCATGGCCACCTGGAAGACGATGCCGTTGAACACGACCATGGCCGCGTTCAGCCCCACGTCGCCGCCCAGGTTCGTCATGGCGGGCCCCGCCAGCGCGAGCGTCACGCTGCGCGCCGCAAACGCCAGCGCCTTGCCCGAGGGGGCCAGGCCCATCGCGTGCACCAGCAGCGGGCCGCACACGATGTTGGCCACGGCGAACACGGCGCCGGCGGCGAGCGTGGTGAGTCCCGCGCGGGACAGCAGCTGGGCGCGGCACTCGAACAGCTTCAGGCCCCAGCTGACGATACCAGCGTCGAGGATAGAGCTCGCAATGTCGCCGGCGCCCATGGCGTGCTGCGGGGACGAGGCCCGCCGCGAGACCGGGTGGATGAGATCGGCCAGCGTCGTGCCCGTGCTGAAGGTGCTCAGCGCCTCGCCGATGGTGCAGCGCCGGGCGGCGGCTTTTATGGCCGTGTAGGCGATGGTGCCGAGCGAGCTCCAGAGGACGGCGTTGAGGCAGGTGGCGAGCACCGTGCGGGCGCGCGGGCGGCGGCGAAGAGACGCGGCCTGCTTCACGGCAGCCTGAGCCGCGAGCGTTCCGGTCCAGAGGAAGAAGAGGAGGAGCGTGTCGAGGGCGGTGTCGTTGCCGACTCGCAGCGCCACAGGAAGGCCAATCAACGGGATACCAACAAGGCTGAAGCACAGGATCGGGTTGGCCGCGGCAAAGCAAGCCATTCGTTGGCCGAGCTCTTGGAGAATTGCGGTAGGTTTATGTGGTGCGGCTTGAATCTGCTCCCGTGCCGCTGTTGGGACGTCTGGTTGTTGATGCTGGCTTTGTGGCTCGGGCTGGGACAGCGGCCTGGGCTGTTCTTGTTGTTGCGGTGTCAATGTCGACGGTCCCCGTTCGACGTCCGCTTCACCGTCACTCGCAGTATAAATCGATGGGTTGTTCGTGAGTGTCGTCGACTCCGAGACGTAGCTGCGTACGCGGTCCTGCGTCTGTCGCAATGATGGGCTGCCCAGTGAGCTGCACGAGTCGATCCTCACGGCTGGAATCGCGGGGGCAGATAGATCCGCAGAAGGTATACTGGGAATATTGTTTGAAAAGTCGTCCTTCTTGTTGATAGACATGAGTGCTGTCTGTACCCCCAGAGAGAACACAAAAACCAAGACCGTGTTTAGGACGCCCGTGATGACTTCAGCCTTGTTAGACCCAAAGACACACATGTGACAAAAGCATGGACGCAATACTTACTATATCCGGCTATTATCAATCCGATGTTTCTCGACGATGACATGGGCCCGTCCATGATCATGGTGAACGGCACCGTAAACCCAATCGACATGTGTCTGTTGATCAAGTCCGTCTGATGTTGTCAGTATGAGATAATAGATCACCAAATGCCAGCTGAGGATGCAGAAAGCAGACGAACTTACCGGCCCTCGTAGATACTTTCTGTAGACATCATCCATGCACAACACAAACTTCGATGCCAGAATCATACTTGCTGCTACCAGAAGCATGGCCAAGATGGGCGCTGGGAAGTCGTCAATTCTCGCCGTCATCTGCTGCAAGCCACAGATCAGGAGCTGCCAGACGAAGAACAGAACCACTGCGATGAGGCCATCGGAGTACTTCCGTCTGTTTTGCTGCAGCACCGACGAGAATGTTTGCCGGGTCTCATTTCTGCCGTCGAGGGAGGATAAGGAGTCCATGATGTCTTCTTGTTTTTGTCTTTCCACCTGGCCAGCCGGCCACCGGCTTCCACGCACCGGGCCCGGTGACGGAGAAAGCTTAGGATGACAAGTATGGATGAGAACCCGCACTGTCTTTCTCTCTATGACTCTGAGAGTCGCTCGGCCAAGAACCACTCAACAGGACGGCGGGATATGTAAACGTGCTAGTCGAGAAGGCCAGGATGAGACAGACCAGCGGCCGTAAGAGATGGGAGGAGGGTAAGAATAGCAAGACTGCAGAGGAAGGAAGTAGAAGGGGCAGGAACGAATGCACAGACGCAGGTATAATAAAGCAGATGGCAGAGACAAAGAAACTTAAACAGCAAAAAGAGGTAAGAGGCCGCGACGTAGTAGAGTGAATGTTGTGCAGCAAGACAAAAAGAAGGGAATGGCTTGAGAGACACAAGAGAGCTAAGACAATGTAAGGCGAGACTACATCGATATATGGACTTTTTTTCGGGGCTTGGAACGTCTCTCCTTGACGAGGACGGGGCTTGGGGAAAATGAAGACGACGCAGGAGAAGGGGGGAGTGAGTGGTGGTGAGACGTGTAGCTCTAGTTAAGGAAAACGAGAGAGAGAGAGATAGTAGAATTACGTGCTTGCATGGGAATGAAGTTTACTCTAAAAATGGCCGCGGGTCGTGAACATCATTGCGTTCTCCTCGAACACGACCGACCCAGGACTCCTGAGATGAGGACCGAAGACCAAGCAAGCAAGCAGAGAACAGGACGGGAAAGGCAAACGCCCATTCCGTTGCCACGTCCCGGGTAGCTGTTTCTGTTCCCAGGGAAAGGGATTATCGGGAAGTTTGTTGTCTTGTCCACATCACGAGGAGAGTAATACACGCCCCCTTCCCCTCCCCTCCCCTCTCCTTTCCATTTTCTCCGTTGACAATTTATTCATCGTCATTGGCAGGCCGAGATGTTTGAGCAACCGAGCCGCTGGTCATGTATTTCTCCGTGTTCTTTCTTAAGCTTGTGCCCGTCCGGGGGGATACTCCTCTCACAAGGCAATAAGAAGAATTACATGACCAGATACAACATATGGGCGGCGCGACTCAAAAGTTGTGCACTCATACGTAGAGTCTCCTCTCCCGATAGGACAGAAATCGAGGAAAAGGGGAAAGGGGCCACGATCCAAACTAGGATACACCGCCGAGGCATGGCGAGCGAGACCCCTTTACCGCTCGTATGAACAAAAATAAGATGGCGTAAATTGCCCAGGCCTCGCGTAGGCAGGTAAACGAGAAGACGGCGCTGCAGACGGCCCGATGTGTTGGCCGCGGCGCAAAGAAAGTAAAACCGAACAGAAACAAGAAAAAAAAGGTGAGAGAGAGAAGAGAGAGAAAGAGAGAGAGAGACAGAGAGCGCCACGAACGGTCAATCCCGGATCGCGGATGGGTTTGCTGGGCGGGAGCCAGTGCGCCAGCCACCCAGCCAATGTCTGCGCTGGGGCCAGCCGGCGGCCAGTCTTCAGACGTTTGCTGCGCTGAGCAAAAGATGAACAAGCAAAACGAGCACTCTGCACTGTCTCGCAGACTCAGCCAAGCAGATGGCATTTCTTCAGCGGCGCCTCAAATTTGTTGTTCAGACGACATCTCGTCTAGCGGCGCCTCGTTGAGTTGTCCTAGACTAGCACAGCGTCCTTCTTAACCCTTTTTGACCAATTTTTTCTCTCTTTTCTTTTTCACCTTCTATTACTTCGTACCCCCTTCGATAAATTCATATTCCGTTTGGGGGTTCATATCCGCTTTTGTTTTAGCAACGGGTGTCAAAATGATTGCGTGCAGAAAAGCGAACCAGGGTGGCATGTAAGAGCACAGCGCAGGAGCCAAATTAAAAACTGCCCTTTTGGGAGCAAAGAGTCGGTGAAGAGGCACAAAAGGGGTGCAAAACGAAACGGTGGGCAAAATCAGGCAAAGGCAAGCCGAAACGAGCAGTGCAGGGGGGCGATTAAAATAGCAAAGAAAACAAACGCAGGCAAAAATTGTCAGAGAGGATTTGGAGCTTGGGCAAAGACGTACGACAGCGAATGACGAGAGAGAACCTGATATTTTTATGCCCTTCCATAATACGTGTGCATGCTGGCGTCACGGCATAGCTTTGGCCAAGAGAGATCAGGAGAAAAGCAAGAGAGGCCTGGTAACGCAGATATGTAAGGTAACAAACAAATCCGAGGCGAATCAGTCTCCAGCGGGACGAGCGAGATAGAGAGAGAAAACCTGAAGCCGGTTGCAAATCACCAAAAACGCCAGACACATCTGCGTGGCCACATGCTCTGGCATCTACCGCGCTGACCTGCGTCTGACAAACTCTCTGATGAGGATCGATCTCTGATGAAGATATCTGATGAAGCAGCTTAGAGCCTGGATGAAGCTGGTCGAGGCTGGTCTCTGGTGTTACGAGGAAAACAGAACGGAGCACAAAACTAAAATGGAAAACGATTCACGACACTGTCCACTCTTTCTTTTTATTTATTTTTATTTTTATTTTGCTTTTGCTTTTCTTGTGCTCGCTGGCCCAAGCCCTCGTATACCTCACACGGCCTACCCAAAAAGGCAAAAAGAACGAGAGACAGCAGGGGCACGGGAATAGAAACAGTCGAACAGCCCCGGGGCGGCAAGACACAAAACACGAAATACAAGGCACAGCGCACAGCGGAGAACATTCAACCTCACATAAAGTTGCGTACCAGCCGCTGGTGGCCGCCGTGCTTCTTTCTCGTGTCTTGGCTCCCGTCTTGGTCGGCGACCATCTTGCAGCGGACGTCGTTCTCTTTCCAGTCATCTTTCTCGATATGACCCCCATCTATGTAACGCTCAGGCAGACTGCGTTGTCAGGAATCGTTTTCCTCGAGCCAGGGGCAACCAACACGAGGCACTTCTCTGTCGTGAGTTGGCAAGACTGCTGTGTGCTGTCCTCTCGCCTCTCTCCACGCCCACCAACATGGCCCGTTCGTGTGTGGTGGTGCACCGGGCCATGGGCAGACCCGTGTCGTGCACTAGGCTGCTCCCGTCTTCCCATTTTTACCTCATGGCCACAGCTTATCCGGGCCGCTTAATGGGGTCCGTTGGGTCTCCGGGTTTGCAAACAAAGTTTTTATATTCCGATGCCATGGCGTGCTGTTCTCGGGAACTCTAATCGGGAACTCCAAACAAACGGAACACGCAAGGCCAAAAAAAAGACAGTTTCCTGGAGCGACGTGACATGTAAAAAAAAGGAACGGGACCTGTGCCAATGTGATCGATAACTTCCCGAGTGTTTGTGCGCCATGTGCGTTTGTGGATGGCATTATCGGTTGGCGGGGATCAGTTCGTCGTCCTGCTTGAGGCTAACCACCCGTGCATGGCTTTGTTTGCTGCTTTAGGGGAAATGAGCTTCTCGCTTGTGCGCATTATTTACTCAGCCCCTATTCTATGACAACGAGTAACAAGGCTTCCGATTAAAGATGGTAAATGAGAAGCCTTTGCAAATCCGAAAATTAGTGCCTGTTGGATATTCTTCTAGCCCCTTTTCTTCTCTTTCTTAGCTACCGCATATGCCTCTTCAGCCTATCCCTTCCAGACCGTTGCATTGGTCTTGGTTGTCTTTGCTTGATTTGGCCGTCCGGCGGCTCCAGCCGGCAGCCGGCCGCTGCTTTAATGCGGGTATCCGCACGTCCTGAGCCACACGTGCAACGTGCACAATGAACGGCTTCCAAGCTTCTACGTTTGCCAGGCCATGAAAATTCTCTCTTGCATCTGCGCTATGGATCGCTACGTAGCTTTGGGCCGGACAGATAAGTCACGATGTGTAAAGCAGAAAAGCAAAGGCGAAATTCAAAAGAAGCAAATATTTACAAAACCAAAGACGAAGAGAAAACGCATCCGAATGTAGCAAAAAGCCAAACGGGGTTGCAGGGGGTCTGGATCCAATCAGGAACAAACTTACAGAAAGGGAATTCGAGCCGCTTTTGCCCGCGCATGAACAAGCCACCTCGCCTATGTCCTGCCTCTCCGTTCCCTATTTAAGCAGACAGTAACAGCGCATAAGTATGTATGCGTCACTTGAGCGCCCTGTAAGGGACAGAACGGGGGGGACGGGGGGACCTGGCCAACAAATCGCCTCTGCCCCCGTGGCGACAAGGGGGTTCCTCTGCCTGCTGCACGCAATCCGCCGCTACCCTTGTCGGGCACGGCTGTGCGACCACAAACGCAAGAGAGGAGTGAGAGAGAAGCGAGATGCGGCCACAGAGAAGCAAAATGCTGACGAAATATACAGAGAACCTGAGAACGAGGAGGGAGAAAGCCAATATATATGCCGTGATGCGGCTGATGTGTCTGCACTGGAAAGCACGGGTAAGTGATTACGTGCATGCCGGAACCAGGGAGCAAAAAGAAACAAAACGTTTGGGAAGAATGGAAGACGAGAGGAAGGGGGTGGGGGGGGGGGGGGGGGGGAGCAGGGATTTGCAAACCCACACCACAAGTGCCGGCCCATGGTGCCCCCAACGGACCCAATGCAAAACCATTAATATATG